>JABSTT010002805.1:0-34596 GCA_013339685.2 Hyalomma asiaticum
ACCGAAATTAGGGGGAACCGAAAGTGGAAGAAGATATTCAATGAAAGAGTGTGGCAAGAAATTGCGCGTACATGGTTATGATTAGGCTGCGGTCTTACTAGAGCTATTTCCGCGCCGAAAGAAACGATAGCTTGCCTACATTTTCATTTATACCAGATGAAACCGCGTTAAACTTGTGTATGAGGAATGACTCGCGGATTTCTCTATCATGGTGCGAAATGAAACCTGATTCCAGTATAGTGGCTGTTAGTTTATCGAAGGAGTGACCAGGAATACTGACATGCTTGGATAGAGGGAGATTAGGTAGGTTTGTGGCATGCGACTTGTGGTTGTTGAACCGTAATCTAAAGGCGTTCTCGGTCAAACCGAGATATCGGCCAAACCGAGAACGCCTTTAGATTACGGTTAGATTAAGCTTTAGATTAAGCTCTTTAGGAAGCCTACGGATAGCCAATCCTATCTTCATTTCCAAAGCTCTCAACCAAAGCACTGCAAAACGGCGATCCCATACGGTCAAGCGCTACGTTTCAAAAAGATCTGTTCCACAGATTCCGACTTCACCGAAAACTGCACCAAACTTTCGGAGGCCCTAAAGAAACAAAAATACCCACCTGAAATCGTGGATGATGCCATTAAACGAGCTAGTGGTATTGACCGCAGGGAACTTCTTATGCGAAAGAAGAACGTTGCCCATTCACACACAAACCTCGTTTTGACACACTTCGCATCAGCCCCAAACATCAATAGCATTCTTAAAAAACATCACAATTTATTAATGCAAAGTGATCGCCTCAAAAGCATCTTCCTTGATCCCCCACGTGCCGTATATCGTAGATCAAAAAACTTACGCGACTTATTAACTTCTTCAAAAATGGCCCCTGTAACTTATTCTGGCTGCCATCCTTGCAACAAGCCCCGTTGCAAGGTATGCAACCACATGGCCAGGACGACTTATGTCAAGAGCACAGCTTCCAACTTTCATTTAAAAATAAAAGGTGATTTCGACTGTGGCACGTGCAACGTTGTGTACATGCTTGAATGCTCCATTTGCAAACTCCAATATATCGGCCAAACCGAGAACGCCTTTAGATTACGGTTCAACAACCACAAGTCGCATGCCACAAACCTACCTAATCTCCCTCTATCCAAGCATGTCAGTATTCCTGGTCACTCCTTCGATAAACTAACAGCCACTATACTGGAATCAGGTTTCATTTCGCACCATGATAGAGAAATCCGCGAGTCATTCCTCATACACAAGTTTAACGCGGTTTCATCTGGTATAAATGAAAATGTAGGCAAGCTATCGTTTCTTTCGGCGCGGAAATAGCTCTAGTAAGACCGCAGCCTAATCATAACCATGTACGCGCAATTTCTTGCCACACTCTTTCATTGAATATCTTTCCCCTACTTTCGGTTGCCGATCTTCGCACCCTTTCGAATGGTAACATTGAAGCGTCCGTTGAAATTCACTATTGTCTATTTGCTATAAAATTTGTTTCTTTGCTGAAAAATTGGATTTCTTCGTCTGTTTGTCGGCCATGTCACGATTTTACACTACTATTCACGCGATATGCTTCATGGAAACGCCGGCTCTGTCAGATGTATTTAGGCGCTTTTGCAGTGACCTGTGCGCACCGTGCATGATTTGCCCTATTGATTACTGTGTGATAGTGATAATGCATCAGATGTGACTACGCGCTTTTGCAGTGACCTGTTCGCACCGTGCATGATTTGCCCTACTACATTGATTACTGTGTGATAGTGATAGAGTACGTGTTAGGGACCCCTTATATCATTGTGTACTTAAAGAAGAGCGCATTTATGTATTCTGTTTTCCTGATGAAGGCCGGTCCCCGGCTGAAACGTTGGAAAATAAAAAGTTTCGTTTCGCACGTCCTCCGCTTCGAAGTGTTTTGATTCTGCTGGATCCAAGGACACCTCCTTCTTCATATATAATATATATATATATATATATATATATATATATATATATATATATATATATATATATATATATATATATATATATTTTTTTTTTTTCAAAAAAAGAGATTCACACGATTAACAAAAACAATATAAGTTTACTGACGTTGCGGCCGGTGGACCGGCCTTCATCAGAGTGAGAAGGTGTTTTGGAGCACCTTGCTTTTAAGGGTACAGGAAGGGGAGAGAGTGTGGCTACAAAGACGTACGTCTGTACAGGAAATAGCTACGAAGTCTGCCTGGACAGAACACGTGATCGGCTGCAGCGAGTCGCGAAGCGACACCGTAGCCTGTCAATTAACAGAAAGGCGGCACACTTACAACCCCGAGGGATTCTACTACCTGTATGTAACGCAACTATAAAGCCACTCCACATTGTTAATATGGTAATCACCACAGCAGTAAGGATAAAAAACAAAAAAAAGCACAAAAAAGCGGACTTATTGAAAAACGGCTGGCTAGAATCGAGTAGAATATCTTGTAATGGAAAAATATAAATCATGAAGGAAGGAAAACGGAAATAAAATAACTGACATAAAAAAAGTTAAGTGTGAAAGAACGCATTGTAGTTGTTTGAAATGGCTTCCTGAAATGGCTGAAATCGGCATTTGCGAATCGCTAAGAAAACAGGAGAAATTACTCAGCCAGTCCCTCACTTCCGAAGAGTCTCAACTAATAGTTGAATTCGAAAACAATAAGACGTCAGCCCTATCGGAGAAAAAAAATTAAGAAATTCGTCCGAGACAGCATGCCTTCCGATATCCAATTAGGTTCACAGCAAACTGTCTCCCTTGTCGAAACGCAACCCAAAATTGATGACGCAGCGGCATGTAATGTTGTTAATTTGTCCAGTATGGACCTTTCGGCAGCCCACCTTCGTGCTCTGTCAAAAGGATTAAATTTTTGCCCCGCCACTGGTGGTTTTAATGAATTCCAATTACTTAAAGACCTGGACAACTTTGCAAGAAATTTGAGACTCCGCGAATACTACCATGATAGCACAAGCAGAGACATAACAAATTCGACACTACCGAGCAATAGGCATTGGACACCACCACCCCAGCGAGACAAATGTCTGGACTTGTATATAAAGGCCGTAACACATGATATTCTTGAGACCTATAAGCAAAAAAGACCCTATCGTCACAATATTTCTGCTGAGGAAAAGAGGGCACTGGATGATCGGAGTAGCAAACAGGATATAGTAATAAAACCAGCTGACAAAGGGGGTGCAATAGTCATAATGAACAAACAGGACTACGTGAAAGAAGCGACCCGCCAATTGTCTGACTCTTCATTTTATGAACAAATAACTGGTGACCCTACTGAATATTTCAAGAAAGAAATCAAAAACACAGTAGCATCTCTTGTGAAGGATAAGAAAAAAAATTACAGCATATCCACGGAGTGAATGATGGTGAGTGGGCGAAGCTTGGGAGGTTCATCGTAGATCGTGCCGAGTTCTGGATTAATTTAGTTAACGCGCACGCTACGAATCCTCATGGTTCAACTATGCACAAGTGAAATCTCCCACCGGCATTTCATTGCAAGTCAAGATCCAGTGCCTATATATATACATATATATGGGTTGCCGGTGAACGCTTCTCCAACGCGAGCAGTCGGTATTTCTCAATCAAGAAACTCGCTAGGAGACGCTGCCTGCGCCAACGTTGTCTCTCGCGGGTGAAGGCGCGTTCTCCTTGTTTGCGAGCTGGTACAGCGTTCCTCTAAGAAAGAACGTTTCCATAGCCAACGCGCGCCTTTCGCTCTCTCTCTGTCTTTCTCTCTCTATCACACAAGACAGCAGAGGCACGCGCCGGGAGGCAGCGCCGGGAGAGACAGAGAGAGAGAGGCACGCGCCGAGGCGAACGCCGAGGGCGAGCGCGTGCCGGGAGGCACGCGGGTTACGCCTGACGCCTGACGACTGACGCCTGACGCCTGACGCGTGACAAGGTTAGACTAAGAGGAGCTTCGCCCCTAATAGAAGGCAAAATTGGAAACTCCCTCATTCCTCTCAGCCCAGTAGCTGGTAAATTCTATCTTCTACCCAAAATTCATAAAATCAACAACCCAGGCCGGCCTATTGTCTCTGGGGTGGGCACCGTCACTGAAGCCATTTCGCTATACGTTGATAACCTACTTCGACCCATCCTACCTACTTATCGATCTTACATAAAGGACACCAACAATTTTCTTTCTGACATTATCGACCTTACAGTACCTGCCGATTGTCTACTGGTAACACTTGACGTCTCCTCTTTATACACTAATATTCCCCATGATGATGGAATCAGAGCGGTCTTAATAGCTTATGAACAGTCGCAGGTTGATAAATCTGTTGACTGTTATACCCTCCGAACACTTCTGAAGTTGATTCTCGAATTCAACAACTTTGAGTTCGATGGCGCTCACTACGTGCAAGTGAGCGGAACGTCAGTGGGAACGAGAATTGGCCCTAATTATGCCAATATCTTTATGGCAGTACTTGAAGAGGAATTTCTGAGTTCTCGCAACTTAAAGCCACTGTACTATAAGCGTTACATAGATGATATCTTTTTAATTTGGCATCACGGAGAAACCGATCTATTACAATTCATCACCGACTTCAATTCTGCTCATATCTTTTTATTTTGGCATCACGGAGAAACCGATCTATTACAATTCATCACCGACTTCAATTCTGCTCATATCTTTTTAATTTGGCATCACGGAGAAACCGATCTATTACAATTCATCACCGACTTCAATTCTGCTCATATCTTTTTAATTTGGCATCACGGAGAAACCGATCTATTACAATTCATCACCCCGACTTCAATTCTGCTCATCCGACTATTTCTTTTTCTCATCAATACTCTAGGCAGAGCATAAACTTCTTAGATGTGACCGTGTCGCTTTCGAAAAACAAGTTCGTTTCCAACCTTTATAGGAAACCAACGGACACTAATCAATACTTACATTTTCACAGCAGTCATGTGCGGCACTGTAAGACGGGCATCCCATACAGTCAAGCACATCGATTTAAACGCATATGTTCAAAAAAAGAAGATTTCGATCATAACTGTGCGCAAATGAAAAAGGTCCTCCTTAAACAAAAATACCCGGAAAAAATAATTGACGATGCTGTAACTCGCACCGACATGCTTGACCGCGCTGAAATTCTCAAAAATCAGTCATCTAGCAGGGAACACAAGACTAACTTAATACTTACTCACTCCGCATCGCTACCAAAGGTATCAGCTATTCTTAAAAAAACATCATAACATCCTTACTCAAAGTGATCGCCTCAAACGCATATTCGTGCAACCGCCTCGTGTCGTGTACAGACGAAACACAAATTTACGCGACATCTTAACTAAATCAACTTTAAATCCACGTCGGGGCACTGGCTGCAGGCCTTGTAATAAGCCACGTTGCCAGGTCTGCCCTTATATTAGAACTACAGAAAAAGCAACTAGCACCGCGTCCAACTTTTTTGTACAAATTAAAGGAAGCTTCACTTGTGACACGGCTAATGTCGTTTACCTGCTTGAGTGCACTAAATGCAATCAACAATATATTGGTCAGACAGAAACACCTTTCCGAATACGTTTTAATAATCACAAGTCACACGCAAAATGTTCTTTGAACCTGCCCCTGTCTAAGCATGTGCACCTTCCCGGCCATTCATTTAGCGACCTGAAGGCAATTATACTGGAATTGGGCTTTCGGACGTACCACGACCGCGAGGTTCGTGAGTCCTACCTCATTTATAAGTTCAAAGCCGCTACCCCGGGCATTAATGAAAACATGGGTAAACTCACATGTTACCCGAGTGACTAGGGCATTGCTATTATGAGGAAGCTATTTCAAACAACTACAATACGTTCTTTCACACTTAACTTTTTTTTATGTCAGTTATTTTATTTCCATTTTCCTTCCTTCATGGTTTATATTTTTCCATTAGAAGATATTCTACTCGATTCTAGCCAGCCGTTTTTCAATAAGTCCGCTTTTTTGTGCTTTTTTTGTTTTTTTTATCCTTACTGCTGTGGTGATTACCATATTAACAATGGAGTGGCTTTATAGTTGCGTTACATACAGGTAGTAGAATCCCTCAGGGTTGTAAGTGTGCCGCCTTTCTGTTAATTGACAGGCTACGGTGTCGCTTCGCGACTCGCTGCAGCCGATCACGTGTTCTGTCCAGGCAGACTTCGTAGCTATTCCCTGTAAGACGTACGCCTTTGTAGCCACACTCTCTCCCCTTCCTGCACCCTTAAAAGCAAGGTGCTCCAAAACACCTTCTCACTCTGATGAAGGCCGGTCCACCGGCCGCAACGTCAGTAAACTTATATTGTTTTTGTTAATCGTGTGAATCTCTTTTTTTGAAAATATTTTTTCGGGCTCAGGGAAATTTTCTTTCCGTACTACATATATATATATATATATATATATATATATATATATATATCTTGTTAAGGTTGAACAGTGGGTGATGTTTATTTACAGGGCGAGGTTGGCGATGATCAAGCGATGATGGCGTCGATCCGGTGCACACCAGCTAACATCGTCTTCCTTCTCTTCTGTTCCCGGCTCATACTTTGACCGGCTCTGTAGCATTCCCCGGTTCGCAGACGAAGCCCGCCGGGCAAGTCCACATCAGTTGGGAAGTGCACGGTGAAATCGCTTGAGCCGCGCAACATGGACCAGTTGTGTTCGGCTTGATCGGCGATTAGCGGACGTTAAGCGTGCTACCACGTACGTCAAGTTGCTCAAACGATCGACAGTTACGAATGGGCCAGTATAGTGCGGTAGGAACTTCTGGCATAGGCTGCGTTTGCGTTCTGGCGTCCACACCCACACAAAGTCTCCTTTGGTGTATGAAACTGGTTGATGGCGATTGTCATAACTCTTCTTAGATCGGCCATGAGATATCACGGTGCGAAGTCGAGCGATACGACGGGCTTCCTCAGCAAGGCATAGCGTCTTGGCAACAGAGTACTCGCTGGGGAAGTCGAACGGTAGTATTGTGTCAATACTGTTCATCGGCGTACGTACGTAAAGCCGGTAAAAGGGAGTGTAATCGGTGGTCTCATGCGGTATTATACGCATCAGTGATGAAAGGTATATAGAACGTCATCCCAGTCTTTGTGATCGGAAGATACGTACATTGCCAGCATGTTTGTTAGTGTTCGATTGGTACGCTCTACAAGACCTTTGGCCTGAGGATGGTAACGTGTCGAATGGCGTAGCTGTGAACTGCAGAGACGAAGCATTTCTTCCACGACGTCGGCAACAAACTGGCGACCACGATCGCTAATGACGACGCGAGGGGAACCGTGCCGAAGAATGACGAATCGTAGCAAGAGCGTGGCGACAAATGCCGGTTGAAGATGGCACAACCGCCGTTTGTACGTACCGAGTCAGGTGATCTACACATACGATCACCCATCGATTGCCATTAGAGGATCGTGGGAACGGCCCTAAGAGAATCGACACCCACTTGTTCGAACGGCAAACAAGGGGGCGGCACAGGTTGATGGAGGCCCGGCGGAGTGGTCGTAGGACGCTTGTAACATTGACATTGCTCGCAACCAGCGACGTACTGCTTGACTGTATCTCGCATTTTCGGCCAGTAAAAACGCTCCTGTGTCCGGTCGAGCGTTCTGGTAAAGCCTAGGTGGCCAGAGGTCGCGTCATCGTGCGTGGTTTTAGGGGCGAAGCTCCTTAAGGCGTGGGTCGTTCGTCCCTTGTAGTCGTAACCACCTCGTTCTAGGATTGCGCTCGATAGCTCGCGCGCCGGGAGGCTCACGCTCGCCCTCGGCGCGTTCCTCCCGGCGCGCGAGCTCTCTCACTCTTCCATCTGCTGTCTTGTGTGAGACAGAAAGAGAGAGAGAGAGAGCGAAAGGCTGTCCGTTTCTAACGATGATGATGGGTTTGTGCTAGCGCGTTACGGCGCGTGTAAGAAGCTGGTGTAAGACGCTGTGGCCTCTCCGCCTTATACTCTTTCAGCAGTCATGTGATGGCGTCGGCAAACGCGGTGCGCGTTCCGGCCTGTGTAAGGGGCTGCGTAAGACGCTGTGGCCTGTGGTGGTAGTGATTATGGTAGGAAAAGACGCTTATTTCTGCAGCCCAAACTGGGAGCACGGCGCAGCGTCTTGGGGAAGGGATAATGGGAAATAAAGAGGTACCCCCTTACTAGAGTGTACTGCATGTTTCTAACGCGTTTGTGCTAGCGTCCCCTTAAACGCGAGGTCCCAGCGTTCGAATAGAGTGTTTCTCACATCTTTACATGATGATCGACTGGGCGAATTACACGGAAGATTAACGGTTTACCGGTGATTCACTCCGGAGCTTCGCCCACTCATCATCATTCACCCCGTGCATATGCTCTGAATTTTTTTAGTACATCCAGACGCAGGGTCTGCGGAACCACCAGAAGGAAGCGTGCGCCTTGTGCCGAATAGTTGGTTTTGTACAGCAAGCCATCTCGCACGCAAAATCGACCGCTGGCTTGAGGACGCAGCGCGGCAGTAAAGAGGGGCTCCAAACTAACATCATTTTCTTGCTCAGCCCTAAAGGCCGTCAAGTCTGGGAACGTCGAAGAAATAGAGGCAAAACAGTCCTCGAAATGGTCTTCGGCACACATCGTTGTCGGCAGAGGGAGGCGGGAAAGACAATCTGCGTCTGCGTGGTGACGACCGGACTTGTAGGAGGTGACGAAGTTGTACTCCTGAAGTCGAAGAGCCCAACGGGCCAGTCGACCACTAGGATCGCGGAGATTTACCAGCCAGCACAAAGCGTGATGGTCAGTAACGATAGTGAAGGGTCGTCCGTAGATGTAGGGCCGAAATTTGTGGACAGCGAATACCATTGCCAAACGTTCTCGCTCTGTGACGGTGTAATTACGTTCCGCCTTAATCAGAGAGCGACTGGCATAAGCCACAACGTGTTAAGATCCTTGGTGACGCTGGACTAGTACGGCGCCGATTCTGATACCACTAGCATCAGCGTGAACTTCGGTGGGCGCGAATGGATCAAAGTGGCGTAATAAGGGCCCCGATGTTAGCAGAAACTTTAGTTCCCTGAATGCATCGTCACAAGCCGATGACCAATCGAAAGGAACCTCTTATGGAGCAGGCATGTGAGGGGGTGCAACACGTCGGCGAATCTCGGTAAAAAGCGACGAAAGTACGAACAAAGGCGCAGGAAACTGTAGCTCCCGCACTGACTTTGGTGGTTCCAAAGAGCTGACTGCCTCGATCTTACGCGGGCCAGGCCTCACACCTTTCTTATCGACCAGATGTCCAAGTACCAACGTTTCAGTCTCGCCAAAGCGACATTTCTTGGAATTTAGCACCAAACCGGCCTTCTCAACGCAATCAAGGAAAATACTCAGACGTCTGTTATGCTCATTCAGAGTGCTGCCAAAAATCACATCATCGAGATAGCACAAATTTCCCATTTAAGTCCTTGTAGAATCGTGTCCATAAATCGTTCGAATGTTGCTCGCGCCTTGCAAAGACCGAAAGGCATAATGTTAAATTCATAAAGACCGTCTGGCGTTACAAAGGCTGTTTTCTCCTTATCGGCTGGGTGCATGGGTATCTGCCAATAACCCGACCGCAGATCCAGCGATGAAAAATGTGCCGCCAAATGCAGGCATTCAATGACGTCACCAATTCTAGGAAGCGGGTAGACATCTTTTTTGGTGATTGCGTTCAGTTTTCTGTAATCGACGCAGAACCGCCATGATCCATCCTTCTTCTTAACTAGGATGAATGGTGCTGCCCATGGACTAGAAGATTCTTGAATGACACCCTTCTGTAGCATGTCTGTTACTTGTTCGGCGATAAGTGTTCTTTCTGCCGAAGAGGCGTGGTAAGGCTTTTGTCGAATGGGACGTGCAGAACCGGTGTCAATTCTGTGGTAAGCACGAGAGTGCGGTAGTGACGCCTGTTTGCCATCTTGTGTGAAATCGAAAGCAGAAAGATGCGCCATGAGAAGTTGCGCGAGAACTTGGCGCTCATATTTAGAACCTGCTGTTCAGAAGTATTTCGGCAGGGGCTGATTGCGGCAGGCTGTGCCTCCTCATTTAAGGCCATGAGGGCACTGTAACTGCTTTCGTCAAATTCAGCAAGTTTCATACCACGCGGGAGTACAGCAGGTGCGGATGAGCAATTGAATGCCCACAAATTCGCGGCGCCATTCACTACTGTCACGACAGATCGTGGCACAAGTACGTCTTTCTTAGCGCAGTTTGAAGCGAGTGGTTGAACTTGCGCGTCAAATGATGACAGGTCGGCAGCAGTGGTTTTGACACGTACACGTGACAGCGACCAAGGCGCTAGTTGCAAGTCGTCGGAAACAACAGAGAAGTTCTCGTCCCTCAAATGCGCATCTGCAAGTGTTGCGAGCAGCGCGCTGTTGAGGGTAATTTCACCTGTACCAAAGTTGACCGAAGCACCAAAACCCCGAAGAAAGTCAATCCCTAGGATGACATCATGAGTGCAGCGCGGCAGGATCAGAAACTCTGTTCTAAAATCTTCCCCACCGAAGAAGACATTGGCAACGCAGACGCCGAGGGGAACAATGCACTCACCACTGACACCACGAAAAACCACACCATCATTCCACGGGAACATTACCTTCCGGCCCAGTTTTGCTTTAAAAGTCGTACTCATTACAGATACGGTAGCCCCAGTGTCTATCAACGCAGTTGCTGGAACACTGTCAATTAACACACGCACTTTATTCTTTACTATTATCAGATGTGGTGGAATATTAGGCACAGGCGTAGACTGTTCGGCGACCTTACCTCCATCGGTCGCGCCGGCTAGTTTCCTGAAGGCGGCGGTGACATAGAGCGTCGCCGTGGTGATAGTGAACGGCGTTGGCGACTGGTTGGCGGTGTCAGGCTGCGGTCTGAAGCTGGCGATTCACTCCTCCTATTGTATTGACGGAACGTATTGGTCATATGTGGCGCTGGGCCTCCTGTGGCACTTGTGGCAGCAGAATCGCTTAGCCAGTGGTTGTAATCGTCACGGTCAAATTCATGCCAAGTAGGGACTTGTGGAATCGGTCTCGCCTTTCGAGGCCGGTGACAAAACCGAGATATGTGTCCCACGGTGCCGCAGTTGTAGCACACAGGCGACGCACGACCTACGTCGTAAGCAGCGTGGTCAACCCTGGGATTCTGGGCATAGTACACGCGGCCTCCCGAATGACGGTGAGTGGTGGTGGCCGCACGAAGGCGTTGGTTATGCGCCGTTTCGTCGGGGAAGGAACGGCGGCACGTCGTTTCCTACTGGGAAGGAACGTCGGCTTGATAGTCTACTGCGCCTGGCATGGCAGACAATGCAGATACGACAGACGCAGGTTCACGAAAGTGGTTGGAAGCAGGAGCACGACAAAGCTGTTCCACATCCGTCGCCTTGGCGTGCCGTTCCAGTTCTTCGCGAACAATCTGCCTTATGGCTGTCGCAAGGTCATGCTTGATGCTGTAGCTGTCATCAATGCTTGCAACGGTTGCGACGTTCGCCAACCTCCCGAACTTTGGCGTAATACGGCGCAGCTTCAAGGTCTCGTACGCACGGCAATGCTTGGTGAGATCAGCTACCGAGCTGAGGCTTTCCTTCCCGATCAGGTAGTTGTACACGTCCTCGGCAATGCCTTTGAGAAGGTGTCCAACTTTGTGCTCTTCGAACATTCGAGGATCAACGGACTTACACAGCTTCAAGACTGCTTTTATGTAAGTCGTGCACGTCTCACCTGGGACTTGCGCACGCTGAGGCAATGTCTGCTCCGTCCGCTTCCGTTTCGCTGTTGAATCTCCAAAGCACTCCGTGATGTCAGAAACGAAGCGGTCCCATGTCGTTAGCGTATCGTCGTGGTTCTCGTACCAGACGAGTGCTGTGTCCGCTAGAAAGAGAACAACGTTCTCTAGCTGAGCCTCGGAGTTCCAGCCGTTGTATCTGCTCACACGCTTGTAGTGAGTGAGCTATTCGTCAACGTCCTCGCCGAACTTTCCTGTGAAAGTACGTGGCTCCATCAGGTGCATCCGGACGCCGGCTGACCGCGCCGAAGAGGGCAGAGACGGCTGTTCGTTCCCGGTGTGAGACATTGGGATCTCCAGTGGGGGCAGTCGAGCGAGGCGTCGGCTTCGTCGCAAGATTGGCCCAAGCAGCTCCGTCTTCGTAGTTATCGTACCCAGCACCTCCACCACAAAACTGTTACGGTTGAACAGCGGGCGATGTTCATTTACAGGGCGCGGTTAGCGATAATCAAGCGATGATGGCGTCGATCCGGTGCACAACAGCTAACGTCGTCTTCCTTCTCTTCTGTCCCCGGCTCATACCTTGACCAGCTCTGTAGCAATATATATATATATATATATATATATATATATATATATATATATATATATATATATATATATATATATATATATTGACCAGCTTACAGCGCAAACGGGGACGAAGACGAAGGAAAGACAAGGTGATAACACGAGTGCTCGTGTTGTCACCTTGTCTTTCCTTCGTCTTCGTCCCCGTTTGCGCTGTAAGCTGGTCAATATATACATATTGTCACGGTGCTACGAAAGGAAGGAAGACGATGCCGCCTCGATTTCACGCCGCACAATACGTAAAACGCTGTCTGAGCTGGACGGCTGAACGGAGGAACAGGCGTCTTCGCACGACGACGTAGCGGCGGTGTTAGGAAGCCGCATGAACTGTTTGGTAATGCGCCGGCTCTTCGCGCCTTCGAAGCGTCTGCACTCGCTGATGATTTCGTTCACGGTTGAGCAGTCTTTAATAACCAGCAGGTTAAACACATCATCAGCGATGCCTTTCAGAATATGGCCCACTTTGTCAGGTTCGGACATATTGGAATCAACGCGACGGCACAGAGCTAGAACGTCAAGGATGTACGCAACGTAGGACTCTGTAGCCGTCTGAGCTCGACAAGACAAATCTTTCGTAGCAGCGCACTTGTCGCGAGCGAGTGGGCCGAAGAGATCGCGCAACTTTTGCTTGCATAAATCCCAGCTTGTTAATTCTTCCTCGTTGGTGTCATACCAGAGGCGTGCCGGGCCCTTGAGGTAGAAGACAAGATTGGCAAGCATGAGCGTGTGGTCCCACCGGTTGTGCGCTGCGACGCGTTCGTACAGGACCAGCCATTGCTCGACGTTCTCGGTATTCTTACCGGAGAAATTACCTGGGTCGCGCGGATGGGTAAGTACGACTGGCGGTGGCGGCGTTGCGGGTGCTTGCGTTGCGGGGGCCGACGGGGCGGCTGCTGACGCCCGAATCGGCCCGTCGTCCTGTTCGTCTGTCGGCATGGTAGGACGGCCGAGAACAAGCCCGCTGCGGAGTTCCGTCTTGTTAAGTACCCAGCACCTCCACCACCATGGAACGAGCAGAGATATCAAGTTAAAAAGGAAGGCCGTTTTATAGTAACAGGGATAACGCCGGCAAAGCCCTAATGGCGGCCCGAGAGAGAGACTACCCCACTACGTCGTCTCCTTCTTCCTAGCGATCGTCGTCTTCCTTCCTTTCGTAGCACCGTGACAATATATATATATATTGACCAGCTTACAGCGCAAACGGGGACGAAGACGAAGGAAAGACAAGGTGACAACACGAGAGCTCGTGTTGTCACCTTGTCTTTCCTTCGTCTTCGTCCCCGTTTGCGCTGTAAGCTGGTCAATATGAATTATCACCAACTCGCCCAGATTTCCGTTCTCGTTCAATATATATATATATATATATATATATATATATATATATATATATATATATATATATATATATATATATATATATATATATATATATATATATATATATATATATATATATATATATATATATATATATTCGGCTGGTGGACCAGCCTTTGACAAAGGCTGGTCCACCAGCCGAAACGTCAGTAAAAATATACTGTGCAAAAACCAAACTGCGTCGTACTCCCTTTTGTTGCTTATTGTACCGGGGCCAACGTGATTTCCTTACCGCAACTACATATATTGTCACAACGTGGACCAAACAAGACAGGACCACTATGCGACAAAAAAGAACAAGAAGCTGTATTCCAAAAACACAATAATCGCAGACGCGCAACTTAGTCTTCGGAAAGTCCGGTGGTCCTTGCTCGTGCTGCTAAATTCGTTTTCCTCGACTACCGTTCTCCAAGCTATAGTCGCGATATAGCCTCCCTTCCCAGAAAGCATCGTCCCGATGCTTTGTAGTTGCGGTAACACGATCTATACACGCTGGTGATCGAAGTCACTCAGATAAATAGGGTTTCAGCCGGACCACGTGCACAACCTGCGGTGCATGCCGTTGACGACTTGTGCAGTGAGGACTGTCGGGAACAACCTCATATTTAACATCGTCCCGAAGTACCGCTTCAACAGTTTCTCAGAGAGGCCGCGACGGCAAATGGGCGCCCAGGCCCAAACTTTCTGTCCCGGTTTGTAGACGACTAGTCGGTGACGACCGGTTGTAGCGGCTAGAATCATCCTCCTGCTGCCGACGAATGAGTATGCATGCAAGTTGCCGGGCTTCTTCAGCACGCTGGGTCAGCATCCGTTTCGCCGTTATCACATTCATACGGCAGCATTGCGTCGAGCATTGTGGTGACTTCACGACCGTAGAGAAGACGGAAAGGTGTCATTCGTGTCGTTTCTTGTTTGCCGTGTTATAAGCGAACGTGACGTATGGCAAGATCTCGTCCCAGTTCCTGTGGTTCACATCAACATAAATGCAGAGCATGTCGGCGAGTGTTTTAATGAGGCGTTCCGTTAGTCCATTCGTCTGCGGGTGGTATGCTGTTGTTCGATGCGATGTGCCACTAAGTCTTAAAACTGCTCCTAATAACTCGGCTGTAAGTGCAGTACCCCTATCGGTTATTACGACTGCTGGGGCGCTATGCCTTAGTACGACATTTTCTATTAAAAAATCTGGCAGTTTCACTTGCTGTGCCCCTCTCCAGAGCTTTGGTTTCGACATAGCGGATCAGGTATTCCGCTGCTCCAATAATCCATTTACGACACGAAGCAGAAGTTGGAAACGGGCCTATGAGATCCATGCCGATTTGTGCAAATGGAGTTTCGGGCACTTCAAGGGGTTGGAGGTGGCCGACTGGTTTGCCTACAGGCATTTTCCGCCGCTGGCATTCGAGGCATGTGCTGACGTACTGCTGAACGGTCGCTTTGAGTCTGGGCCAGTAATATTTCTGTTTCACTCTGTATAGTGTTCGTGTATAGCCCAAGTGACCGGACGTTGCTTCATCATGGCATGCCTGTAATATTTCATGTCGGAGAGGCTTTGGGGCGACAAGTAAGTAGGTGTTCCCGTTAGGAGAGAAGTTCACCTTGTAAAGGGCGTCGTTGCGTATGCAGAATGATGACAGTTCCCCTCGCAGTCTCGGAACGGCAGAAGTCCGACCCTCCAGGAAGTTAACAATTTGCTCCAGTTCCGGGTCGTCGCGCTGTCGCTGTGCGATCGTAGTCGTGTTGACAACTCCGACAAAGGCTGTGTCATCGTCGTCCTCTTCATTTGCCGGTTGGAGTGGTGCGCGAGAAAGGCAATCGGCATCCGTGTGCCGCTTCCCGGATTTAGGGACAGTGTCGAATTCTTGAAGTTTAAGGCTCCAACGCGTCAGTCGTCCTGGCGGCATTGTGGAAGTTGAGGTCGGCAACGTCGTCGCTTCCAATCGTCCTTGCGGCATTAGGGGAGTTGTAGCATTTCGACGGGTGGCAACCTTCCCCCCAAAAATCGCTCCTGTTAGCTTCCCCGGCAAGGGCTCGGGGATCTGCCACGGGTGGTACCGGCGTAACTGCGACGGTGCGGTGAGGAGCTTGGGGCAGGCGACGGCGTACGGGGCCGACGATAAGGTTCGGCAAACGGCTCTGCTGGTGCTGGCTCAGAGACATTGGCATCGCGTCGACTGTCAAAGCGAGCAGTAGGTGCTTGAAAAGGTCTGGTATCCTGGGTCGTGGTACGGGCAGAAACGGTAAACATGGCCGGCTTCTCCACAGTGGAAGCAAAGCGGACGGCGGTCGGCGGTGCGCCACGTGTCCGGTCGGCTGATGGGTGTCCTTCGCGCCCAAGTTGCATGAGCCGGTGAAGGGTACACTGTATGCAAAAATTAGCCGAGATGGGAGTTTTTACCAGCGTGTCAACCGCAAAAACTCTCATGCCCAAACATTTACTCCGTCATAGCGGCGTTAATATGGCACATGACATCATTTTACCACCATTGCTAAGTGACGGAGTATAAAAACGACATGACCTTATTATACTACCCACGGAGTTTCAGTTCACGTGGTGCCAACCTCCCCATGGGAGTTTTTAGCAACCATCTTCGGTTGCGACGCGCTTGCGGCGGGGTGATTGTGTGTGTGTATGCGCGCTCGCGCGTCTGTTTAGTGCTTCCGTGTGATGCACCAGTGCACTGGTTGGTTCGATGAATGGTCGGTGGGAGTTGTATTTGTGCGTGCTCGCACGTGTGTGTAGTGCGTCCAAGTGAAGCACCACTTCGTTTTTTGAAACAACGAGTCATGAGTGCGCAGTGAGTTTGCAACGGCCGATCAGTGTTCTGTGTAAACGTGCCGAGGCTCTTTCCACTGGTTACCGCTCTGCTCCTCCAGCCTGAAGCCGAATGCGGCACATTGACCAGACGACCACAGTGATGCGCGAAAAGTGGCTGGGGCACCACCACCCAGCGAGTGTTGACGTGGTTTTAGGCTTCCGAGATTATCAAGATTTTATGCGGACAAACCAGGATTATCGGAAAGCAAACGTCAAGACTATTGACCGGAAGGAGAAAGGACCGAAAGGATGCCAAATTTTCCCAGGTACACCGAATATTAATAAAATTATACAAGGAATTGTCCCGGACCACGCCTAGGCTTAGCTGGCTTCAGCAAAAGCTCCTACATGAATGTAAACAAACTCCCATACGGCTACCCGCAATAGCCCCGCATTGGATGTAAACATATACTTCCATAGCTACCCGCAAAAGCTCCTCGATGAATGTAAATATTACTCCCAACAATCCATGCATAAGCTCCGGTCAAGCGCAGTAAACCTTTTACTCTGCATGACCGGAGTATATTAAACTCTTATCGGGGCATGCGCTAGAGGACAGGTCATTTACTCCCATCTCGGCTAATTTTTGTTTACACTGTAGTAAGGCGAGGTCTGGATGGGTACACTGGTCTGTTGAGTCGGCGGCAACTGAGGTGGGTCGGCGGAAAGTTGGGTCGGCGGCAAGTGCGTCGGCTGTGGGTGATACGTCTCGTTATAAGGAGGACGGAAAGATGACGTCTGCGGCGCTGGTGTTGCATGACGAACTGCGGATGCGTCGTTTATAGATCGCTCGTCCGGTTGTGTTTGAGGCAAAGAAAATGCTTGCCTGATTTGTTGACGCACAACCTCAGCGACAGAAGCTACCACAGGATCTTTAGGAGGCACGACAAGGTTGCGCAGCTCGTCCCGAACGACTTCGCGGATGAGCTCAGGCAGGTTCCGAAGACTCCCAGGTTGCTGTCACCGCAGAAACGCTGATCGGCGTATTGCGCTCTGTCGTGCTGGCGGCACCGCTGGTGAAGGGTTCGTTCAATTGTGGTGGCCTCCCTAATAAATTCCGCAACAGTAGTCGGCGGGTGACGAAGGAGGCCAGCAAACAGTTGCTCCTTCACACCCCGCATCAAATGCCGGACTTTCTTCGCTCCAGGCATCTCGGGGTCCGCACGGCGAAAGAGGCGCAGCATATCCTCTGCAAACATGGCGACGCTCTAATTTGGCTTCTGGATACGGAGTTCGATGAGTTGATGAGCCAAGTCGCGACGATCGTTGTTAGCAAACCTATCCAGAAGCTGTTGCCGAAATTCACTCCAGGTAGTTAGTGCGCCTTGCCGGTTCTCGTACCATGTGCGAGTGCTGTCGGCCAGTGCGAAGTAGACGTGCGATAGTTTCTGATCTGAGGACCAGCGGTTCGCCTCGGCGACTCTCTCGTACTGATCGACCCAATCCTCAACGTCGTCATAAACCTCCCCGAGAAATGTATCGGGGATTCGCGGTGACTCAATAGTCACCCGTGAAGCGCCTTCGGTGGCCATTTCTGCGGGAGGATGAGGGCTCGCTGACAGGATGAACTCCAAAGGGAATATCTCGGGGCTCAAGCCTCGCTGTCGGTGGCTGTAGCGGTGGACAGGTGTATCCACTGGTTGCGGGCTTGGACTAGTATTACCGCTCCGCAGAGGAGTCCCGAGCATCAGGCGCTGAAGTTCCTCACCTCCACCAGTGTGACAACGTGAAACAAACAAGACTGAACCACGATGCGACTTCGTCTTCTTCGGAAAGTCCGGTAGTCCTTGCTCGTGCTGCTAACTTCGTTTTCCTCGACTACCGTTGTCCAAGCTATAGTCCCGACAGTGTGTATATATATATATATATATATATATATATATATATATATATATATATATATATATATATATATATATATACGATCAGAAAGTCACAGTGACAAACATATTATTTAGGATTTATTATGACGTTTCGGCTGGAGACCGGCCTTTTTCAATGGCGAAAGTTTTTCATGGGCGCATGGTGTTTAAGTACACTTCACGAACATGCATAATGGGGGGTGAGGGGTGGAAAGGGGAGAGCTCACAAAAAAGGGGTTTGGGATACAGAGGTGTGATCAAGAGGCAAAGGCCAGTGCAAGATGACGTCGGCGCCCGCATGGCGCCTCACTAATACCGAACGGATGGGCCGAGGTCGTCAGGTGGCAGATTGTAAGCCCTCGTTACGAGACACTCGCGGTGCCGTGACCTTAGTCTATGCTGCTGCAACCCCCGCAGTAGCATAGACTAATATATATATATATATATATATATATATATATATATATATATATATATATATATATATATATATATATATATTAGGCTAAATAAGAGGGTTCAGCTTAAATTGAGGACGACGCAGCGAGCTATGGAACGGAAAATGGTAGGTGTAACCTTAAGGGACAAGAAGAGAGCGGTGTGGGTTAGGGAACAGACGCGTGTTAGGGACATAATAATAGAAATCAAGAAGAAGAAATGGGCCTGGGCGAAGACAAGACAACCGTTGGTCATTAAGGGTAACAGAGTGGATTCCTAGAGAAGGCAAGCGTAGCAGGGGGCGGCAGAAAGTTAGGTGGGCAGATGATATCAGGAAGTTTGCGGGGATAAATTGGGCCCAGTTAGCACAGGACAGGGACAATTGGAGATCCATGGGAGAGGCCTTTGCCCTGCAGTGGGCGTAGACAGGCTGATGATGATGATGGAAATTGAAGTTCGTATGGATCCGGTGAATTATAAAGGCAGAACGATCGACTCACGGTGAAAAAGTAACTTTATTTGACGTTTCGACCAGGGTCTGGTCTTCTTCAGAATCTTCTTCATTCTGAAGAAGACCAGACCCTGGTCGAACCGTCAAATAAAGTTACTTTTACACCGTGAGTCGATCGTCCTGCCTTTATATATATATATATATATATATATATATATATATATATATATATATATATATATATATATATATATATATATATATATATATATATGAAGAAGGAAGTGTCCTTGGATCCAGCAGAATCAAAACACTTCGAAGCGGAGGACGTGCGAAACGAAAACTTTTTATTTTTCCAACGTTTCAGCCGGGGAGCGGCCTTCATCAAAGCATATATATATATATATATATATATATATATATATATATATATATATATATATATATATATATATATATATATATATATATATATATTCCTCTCTTTTTGTGGTGCTCCAATAGTAACTCGGCTCATGATATTTTGCGCTCTTATCTCGGCAAGTGCATATATTCACGATAACCTGAAAACTAATACTAAAAGCGAACAGCACGCACTGATTGGTCCCTGAACAGCGATACGGAGGACACTGCAGCAATGGATGTGTCTTTGGTTGGCACTTCATTAGTAGGAGAGTAGAACAGAGCCAAGAGAACGAAACGCATCATAAGTAATACACAGGGCGAGAAATATATACCGTAAGAAACAGTTTTATTCCGACGTTTCAGTACACAGTAAGTGCAAAGGCACGTTTCAAACAATCAATATGGCGTGTTTTATCGTGTGTCAGATTGAAGGACGTATCTTTTACATAATTGGCAAAATGCGCGCGTTTCTACGGTGTCTACATTGTCATATGATGCCCTCGCTAGGGAGTCGGAGCTGTGGAGTCAATAAATTGCAGTGTGACCGGCCTCTCAGTTTTTCCAGTACACTGCGCGCAAAATTCACCGTGAGGACTTTCAACTCGGTACCGCTTCAGCACCTGCGCACGCCGATAAACAAACAAAAAAGAAGGAAATGTTATTACGAAACATTTCCGCATTTAACATTTTGATGCTCGACGTGACGTGGTGTAAAGTATATAGGAGCACGGATTTCCAAGCTAAGCAACGCACAAACGTGATTACCCTTGCGTCTCTCTCCGGTTAAGCTGTACACTGCACTGAATTACATCAGCGGTGACAGTACCGCGGTTAATATTTTCCGTAGCTTGATGCCGAACAATGCGCAAACTTGCTTTCACGCTACACGCAATATGGTTACGTTTAGTGGGATAAAGGTGCTGCTGAATGATTATCGAAATCCCAACTCTGATAATATTTCAACTTTTACCTTCGGAGGACTAGCAGAACTCGTTGCTCGGCTAGTTTGTGCATAGTTACACAAAGAACAGTGGCGCAACACGGGACAAGGATGATACGAGGGTAGAAGCACACACTACCGACTACGAAAGGCATTTCTCCCCTCTGACTCTGGCCATTCCAAAACAGTAAAAAGAGCAATTGCCGGTGGTCTTGTGGTTATGGTACTCGGCTGCTGATCCGAGGGTCGCGGAATCGAATCCCGGCTGCGGCGGCTGCATTTCGATGGAGGTGAAATGTTGAGGCCCGTGTGCTGTGCGATGTCAGTGCACGTTAAAGAACCCCAGGTGGTCGAAATTTCCGGAGCCCTCCACTACGGCGTCTCTCATAATCAGAGCTGGTTTTGGGACATTAAACCCCACAAATCAAATCAAAAAGAGCAATTGCTTCTGCGTGTTTGGATTCCGTGTTAAAAAAATCGTGTTGGCACACTATACAGAATAGGTTTGGTCAGGAAGTTTCGCGCCTCTTAGCAGCTGGATTTCCCAGTGCAGTGGCTTCTTCCTTCGTCGAAGCATTGTTGAAGAAGGTGACAGGTAAGACTCAGAGTCCCGCTTTAGAGCGTCAAGAAAAGATGAGACGAGTAGTTATCGCCTATTCGCATAAAGTGGTTGCTTGAAGATTTGACGTGCCCGTGGTTTTTTAAGCACCATGTAAGTTATCCAGCGTTTGTAGGCGGGTAACGAAACTTTGTGATCCTAAACGATGCTGCGATGAAGAACATGAGGATCCTTTTGGGAAGTGCGCTTTGGGTGTGGTGTACTACACGATTCCGTTAAGCTGCGGTAGTGTATAGATGTGCCAAACTGGCAGATGTATTAACGTGCGCTTACAGGAGCACGCGCTGTCCATAGAAAAAAGGAACTGGTTCATTCATTGTAACTGTTGTACATGTTCACCCATTTTTTCATCCAACAAGGTCATAAAGCGAAGTCGTGATGTAGTTGCAAGAGAACTGGCAGAGGCTCACTTTATCAAATTGTTCGGCAGTAGAGCGTACCTTCTATTCTCTTTGCACATCAGTGAGTTGGCTTTTTTGCAGGATCGCATTTAATTTCGCCTTCAGGGCATGTGCGCACTTTTGTGTATATATATGTTCTTTCGAAAAGAAACCAGTTGTCAGTGTGCGCTTGTACCTGTTCACTCGTATCGTCCTTGTGCAGAGTTGCGCCACTTTTCTTTATTTAACCTTCAGAGGAAGTCTTCGTAAATGGCGGCTAATAGCTTTAATTGAAAGAAAAGAAAAGAATATCGATTCTTTAGACAAGGTTACTTCGGCATACACTACAGCTGCGTACGGCAGCACCTTGCGTACGGTAAAAACGAACGCATGCCGTAGTACTCCCATTTTTATCTTAACGTGAGACGATAGAACTCCCCCCAATAGGATCGTAATATACGGGATATATGCGTTTTCGATTAGGATACATCCGACGCGCGTTGTCCGCCTTGGACTCAACACTAGGCACACGTGGCACATCTAATACATATTGACAGATTTCTGGGGTTTTACGTCCCGAAACCACGTTTTGATTATGAGAGAGGCCTTGGGTCTCGGGAAAATTCTAGCAACTTGGGGTTCTTTAAAGCGCACTAGCATCGCACATTTCGCCTCCATCAAAATACAGCCGCCGCGGTCGGGATTTGAACCCGCAACCTTCGGATCAGCAGCCGAGTGGCATAGCCACTAGACTACTGCGGTGAGGCAATTTCACGCATATTGAAATAGGTGAAAGCATATGCTGCACTTTTGCGCTATCCCAGCATGCCGAAAACGAACTCGTAGTGTTGTTACTCTGCGCGAGTGTGAACAAAATTTTTTATAAGCATATGCACGATTTTCCCTCGAAATGCGTCCGCGCCACGGTGGTCTAGTGGCTAGGGTACTCGGCTGCCGATCCGAGGGTCGCGGGATCGAATCCCGGCCGCGGCGGCTGCATTTCGATGGAGGCGAAATGTTGAGGCCCGTGTGCTGTGCGATGTCAGTGCACGTTAAAGAACACCAGGTGGTCGAAATTTCCGGAGACCTCCACTACGGCGTATCTCATAATCAGAACTGGTTTTGGGACGTTAAATCACACAAATCAATCATTTTCCCTCGAAATGTGGCCCGGTGATTATGAGAAATATAGCATTCAAGCACCAGCCGACAGAACGGCGAGAGCGCCGTTACAATGAGA
This sequence comes from Hyalomma asiaticum, assembly GCA_013339685.2. Classification (NCBI taxonomy): domain Eukaryota; kingdom Metazoa; phylum Arthropoda; class Arachnida; order Ixodida; family Ixodidae; genus Hyalomma; species Hyalomma asiaticum. Next base: position 22,898 of record JABSTT010002805.1, read on the forward strand.
TACGTTTAGCAGATGGTATATACGTAGAAAATTCGATGTAATGCGCCTGATGTGTTTTGTTTCATATTAAAAAAGTGTTCTCATTGTTTTCCTTCTTTTCTTAATTGCGGACATTATTATTTGAAACGTTACTCGTGTGCCTCTTGTCTTATTTTTCAGGAACGCTTTTCTTTTTGTCGTCGGTTCGCGCGGCATGATTGTTTTATTTCCTTAGTTATACACGAGCACATTCTTCTGCAACTTATGCCACACATTCCTGCCGACAGCGTCTAAGGGAGACTGAGTGAACTGATCTGAATGAATGAATGAATGAATGAATGAATGAATGAATGAATGAATGAATTGTAGTGGGGAAGAAAAAAGCACGAAATACAGTGGAATGCTGCCTTGCCAAGAGGTGCGAGCACAGAGCGCAGGCTCTTGGCGCCGAGACTGATCGCTCTGCCTGCTACTAGACACCAATAAAACCCCTTGTAAAGTGGTGAAGTGCTGGGTATTCAAATCTGGAACTTCGAAGCCGGAGGCTGCCCATCGCCCCAACAATGCTTGGCGAAAACACCCAGCAAGACCAGCCAACCCAGCAATCCATGGCGTAATATCCACCCGTCATCGTATCCGGCGCGCTGCGCGGGCGAGATCCCTCTTTCAGCGGGGCCGATGACGAGGACGTTAAAGATTGGTTATCCACATTCGAAAAGGTGAGCGGACACAATAAGTGGGGCGACCCCTGAAAACTGCAGAACTTCCCCTTCTATCTAAAGAACGTCGCCAGCCTTTGGTGCCACCACCAAGAATCCAATCTCGCCAACTGGACTGCTTTTAAGAAGCGCTTAGCCGACGTCTTCGACCATCCCGCAGTACGCAAGCTCCGTGGTGAACGACGCCTGCGCGGACATGCGCTGCGACAGGGCGAAACCTTCACGAGTTACATGGAAGACGTCATCGACCTATGCAAGCTCCTCAGCCCTTCCATGATTGGACAAAACAAAGCCAAACTCATAATGAAAGGCATAGACAATGATGCCTTTCAAATGTTGTTGGCAAAAGACCCACGCACCGTATATGAGCTCGCCACCTTGTGCCAGAGCTTCGACAACTTGCGCAAACAACCCGTCTTAGCTCGGCGGCGGGCACCCCCAGACGATTCTCTCGCCTCTTTGACTGTCGGCGGAGAAAACAACACGCTACTGTCGCAAATCAAGGAGTATATGTGCGTGAAGAAGTGGCTCGTCGACAGCTATCGTGTGTATCGCATTTGCCACCCACTGAAGCTCCTACGCATTATTTAGCGCCGAGTACACGACAGCTAATTCAGTCCCAAGCTTGCTCCAAAGTACTACGGACGTTACCGCGTCATTGAGCGCCCGTCTCTCGTAACGTTACGTCATTGAGCCTGTGAGTCCTTCTCCGGACAAGCGCCGCCTTGGTGGCCAGGTGGTCCACGTGAGCCGCCTCAAGCTGTATCATGACCCCCTTACTCTAGCGTGCCCTTGAGTCGCCCCCCTTCGCCGCCGGGGTATTGTAGTGAGGAAGAACAAACGCACGAAATATAGTGGGATGCTGCCTGGCCAAGAGGTACTAGCCCAGAGCGCGAGATGTTGGCGCCTAGACGGATCGCTGTGCCTACTACTAGACGCCAGTAAAACCTCTTCCAGAATGATGAATGAAGGGGAATGCACTAAGGTTACGAGAGCAGTAGGCCCAAATGGAGGTGACCGGCAATTTGTACGTAGGACAACAAAGTATCATTAGGCTTTTCCGGTAAAGATATTATCATTGTATCCATTAAACATGTCTTTCAGCAGTAAACCTCCTCGAATAGCCTGTATTTTTCTGTGCGGCGCTCACAGCTTTCAGGCAGGTACATTTTAGTCCTGACTGTTTGTGACGCGGTTTCGCCAGGTTTCTTTGTTTATAGCCATGAAGAACCATGGCGCGGTTTTCAAGGAGCCTCTGTTTGCAATGATTCAGTTTTCACTTCTACATGGTCCGCCACGGTAACGTAGTGGTGATGATGCTTGAGTTCTCATTTGAAGGACGAGGGCTTGATCTAGGCCGCCACATTATCGACGACAGCGAAAATGCCAGAGGTGCACAGTTCTTGCTAAGGGTTTCAGCGATGGTCTGTCCTGTTCTCACTATATACTTTCAAAAATCCTGTACTCTGGCATGCACAAACAGTTACCGCTGTCATGGTGAGCTGCTTAAGAAAACTATGATTTCAAATATACTGAAGATATGTTGTCTCTAATTACATATATGTAGTAGACGGCGTGTAGTGAAGAGCAGGTTATTTTTGTAAAGAGTAATAGATTTAAAAACAAGGGTAATTTTTTTGTTTTAATGGTAGTTCAGAAATCTGATAATATTTCGTGCTTGAAAATTCTTAGTGGTATAAAAAGCATTGCGGTAAGACGCACATTTGGGATGGTTGGTTCATGACTATGATCACAAAACAGCGCTAAGAATACAGGTCCCAGCGGCGTCGTCTGTCTCTCTTCTTTGTCCTCTCGCGTACCTTGTCCTCATAAAAATACTTTAACTTGTTCCTAATAACATTTCAGTTTAGAGACTACCTTGCAAACAGCTCTTGCCGAAGGAGTTGGGAAACGAGATTTTTCATAGCGGTTATGCTCTCCTGAAAAGTGCAAGCTGATAAAAATGAGTTTAGCGATTGCATAAGATAATAATAAATTTTATGGCAAGAATTCTTGTTCAAAGTGTTCAAACTACACGAGTCACGCCAACCAATGCGACGCTGTTGTATGGCAATTGCTTGAAATCGTCTTCGAACTTTCTCAGCTTTCGATATAAAAAAATTGGCAGATCCCACGTGCAGTGGGGATCAAGGAAATGCGAAGCACGCATAAGAAACGTAAAATGGATTTGCATTCTTGTCTCGCTATACCGAGTTTGGTACATATGAAGTTAACGAAACGGCCGCAAGAGCACCATGACAGTGACATGTAAACCATGCCGCTCATACACGCATATCATGATTCTAACGTTTTGACTTGTCATTTACGTTCGTCATGCAGTCGTGTTGTGCCATAGCAATTTTGGTATACATCCCTTTAAGGAAACGAGTGGCATGTAGATCATGCCGCTAATGACGTGCATGTCACGATTTTCATGTTATGACCTGTCATTTATGATCGTCATGCAGTCATGTTGTGCCAAACCAATTTTCGTATAGGCTCCGTGCAGTCGAGTTTTCCATGTGCGACATCAGCGCCAGAATGCACTGCCTGGCGGAGAGAAGAAGCAAAATTGGGCAGACTGTGGCAGAGAAATACGCGAACACGATGCGCGTCTCCAACTCTATAGCAGCAGCGACCGCCCGTCCCACCTTATTTCGTTTTATTTCCTTTGAGACGCGTGCTCCAAACCTGCGGCAAATTGTTCCAAAGGGCGACGCCGCGAGCGTTCGCGTGGTTCGAGGCACGCCCGGAAAGCAGCGAATAAACGCGCGCGTCGCTGTCGCCTCCGTTTCCACCGTGCGCGACTGAGCCGTCCGACGAGAGCTACGTAGCGCCCTCTGGTCAGTAGACGGAGCCCACATCCCATTAACGAAACGGCAGTATAGCGCCAGGACCATGGCATGTAAATCATGCCAGTCATGACACGCGTGTCATGATTCTAAAACATAAATAACAGGTCATCACACGAAAATCATGATATGCATGCCATGAGTTACATGATTTACATGCGACGGTCTTGGTGCTCTCCTGGCCGTTTGGTTAATGGGATGTATACGAAAATTGGTATGCCACGACATGACTGCATGGGGAACATGACTGAGAGGTCACAACATGAAAATCATGATATGCATGTCATGGTCGACATGATTTACATGCCACGCGTTTCGTTAACGGGATATATACGAAAATTGGCATGCCACAAGATGACTGCATCACGAATGGAAATAACAGGTGATAACATGAAAATCATGACCTGCATGTCATGTGCGACATGATTTACATGCCACGGTCTTGGTGCTCTCTTGGCCGTTTCGTTAGTGGGATGTGTAGGATAAATGGTATTCAACAATATGACTGCATGACGAACATAAATGACAGGTCACAACATGAAAAGCATAACATGCATGTCATGGGCGGCATGATTTACATGCCAGGCGTTTCGTTAATGGGATGTATACCAAAATTGCTATGGCACAACACGACAGCATGACGAATGTAAATGACAGGTCATAACACTCGAATCATGACACGCGTGTCATGACCGGCATGCCATGATTTACATGCCATGGTCCTGGCGCTATACTGCCGTTTCGTTAATGGGATGTATGGGCTCCGTCTACTGACCAGAGGGCGCTACGTAGCTCTCGTCGGACGGCTCAGTATCGCTGACATTGGCCGCTTGGGTCGCACGTATGAGACGCGCGCGCACGGTGGAAACCGAGGCGACAGCGACGCGTGCGTTCCTTCGCTGCTTTCCATGCGTGCTGCGAACCACACGAACGCTCGTGGTGTCGCCCTTTGGAACAGTTTGCCACAGGTTTGGAGCGCGCGTCTCAAGGGAAATGAAACGAAAGAAGGTGGGACGGGCGGTCGCTGCTGCTATAGAGTTGGAGACGCGCATCGCGTTCGCGTATTTCCCTGCCACAGTCTGCCCAATTTTGCTTCTTCTCTCCGCCAGGCAGTGCATTCTGGCGCTGATGTCGCACATGGAAAACTCGACTGCACGGAGCCTATACGAAAATTCGTTTGGCACAACATGACTGCATGACGATCATAAATGACAGGTCGTCACATGAAAATCGTGACATGCATGTCATTAGCGGCATGATCTACATGCCACTCGTTTCCTTAAAGGGATGTATACCAAAATTGCTATGGCACAACACGACTGCATGACGAACGTAAATGACAAGTCATAACGTTAGAATCATGACATGCGTGTATGAGCGGCATGGTTTTCATGCCACAGTCTTGGTGCTCTTGCGGCCGTTTTGTTAACTTCATATGTAACAAACTCGGTATAGCTAGACAACAATGCAAATCCATTTTACGTTCCTTATGCGTGCTTCGCATTTCCTTGATTCCCACTGCACGTGGGATCTGCCAATTTTTATCAATGATGATGATGATTGTGGATCGGTTAGGAAAGGACGCTAATTTCTGCAATCCATGTAGGGAGCACAGCTAAGCGTCCATGGGGGTAAGGGGAAAGGTAGGGAAAGAGATAGGAGAGAAAGGCCGTAGTGGAGGGCTCCGGAAATTTAGACCACCTGGGTTCTTTCACGTGCACTGACAACGCACAGTACACGGGCCTCTGGCATTTTCGCCTCCATCGAAAATGCGACCGCTGCGGCCGTGATCGAACCCGCGTTTTAGGGGCGAAGCTCCTTAAGGCGTGGGTCGTTCGTCCCTTGTAGTCGTAACCACCTCGTTCTAGGATTGCGCTCGATAGCTCGCGCGCCGGGACGCTCGCGCTCGCCCTCGGCGCGTTCCTCCCGGCGCGCGAGCTCTCTCACTCTTCCATCTGCTGTCTTGTGTGAGAGAGACAGAAAGAGAGAGAGAGAGAGAGAGCGAAAGACTGTCCGTTTCTAACGATGATGATGGGTTTGTGCTAGCGCGTTACGGCGCTTGTAAGAAGCTGGTGTAAGACGCTGTGGCCTCTCCGCCTTATACTCTTTCAGCAGTCATGTGATGGCGTCGGCAAACGCGGTGCGCGTTCCGGCCTGTGTAAGGGGCTGCGTAAGACGCTGTGGCCTCTCCCCCCTTACTAGAGTGTACTGCATGTTTCTAACGCGTTGGTCCGCCGCGGTGGTGTAGTGGTTAAGGTACTCGGCTGCCACCCAAAATACGCGGGTTCGATCCCGGCCGCGGCGGTCGCATTTTCGATGGAGGCGAAAATGCCAGAGGCCCGTGTACTGTGCGTTGTCAGTGCACGTTAAAGAACCCCAGGTGGTCTAAATTTTCCGGAGCCCTCCACTACGGCTTTTCTCTCCTATCTCTTTCACTCCCTTTCCCCCACCCCCCACGGACGCTTAGCCGTGCTCCCTACATGGGCTGCAGAAATTAGCGTCCTTTCCTCAACCAAACCACCACAATCAATCAACGCGTTTGTGCTAGCGTCCCATTAACGCGAGATCCCAGCGTTCGAATAGAGTGTTTCTCACGTCTTTACATGATGATCGACTGGGCGAATTACACGGGAGATTAACGGTTTACCGGTGATTCACTCCGGAGCTTCGCCCACTCATCATCATTCACCCCGTGGATATGCTGTGAATTTTTTTGGGTGGCAGCCGAGTACCGTAACTACTACACCACCCTGGCGGACTTTATCACTGATTCTAGAACTGTTGCACGCGGGGATGTCGCAGAGAGAGTAGAAACGCCGAAAGCTAAGTGGCTATAATTTTATTTCAGGGAACAAACCGCCCAAAATCGCCTCCTATTCGAACTGAGGCGACACACAACGGAGATTTTTGTTACAGGAAGTGACGTGGAGTGACGACGTTGCCGGGGTCAGGCTGGGCGTTTTGATTGGCTTGACGCTTCCAGGTGCTTGTTACACTCTTGTGGTACCTGCTTGGTCACGCTGTTCAGTACCAAAATATACTAAAATAGTTTTTATGCTTCGTAAGATGGAAAGCAATTATCTGACAATGCTTGCAAAACGACACTAGGCGCGCTGTGCAATGGTTTGCACGTCCATATGGCACGTACAGTATCATATTTGATAGGAACGCGTATGTTGACGGCCGGACGCTCCCGGTGTCTTCCGGTGTCGCTCCATAAGACGCGCGTTGCTATCGAACGTGACCATTGACGTCAGCGGGAGAGCGAAATACGAAAAGGAATTTTGTTTTTTTATGCTGTCTGCTCGTGTTCGGAACGTCGAGGACCTAATAAATCCAGTTCTAGCTCATCTACTTGCATAATTCTTTTTGTTTTCATCTCAGCATTCGATCCTACAAACACGGCAGACGGCGGTTGAAAAAGTGTCGCAGGGCCCCTCTAAGAACATAGTATAATGAACAGCTCACAAGCGGACAACAGACAAAGAAAGGAGGGACGAAGTGCCAGGTGCCTGTCAGTCATTCCTTCCTTTGTCCGCTGTCTGCATGTGCGCTGTTTATTATACTGTGGATGGACCACCAACTAGCCCAATCTCAAACTTTGCTCCGTAACAACAGCTTCCCTTGGAATGTGTCTTGTCGGCATTCGAGAAGACGCTTGCTATGCGCCCCTGTTTTAATTATCTGCCCCTCCCCCCCCTGCCCTCCTGTTAACAGTAGGGAGACAGGTGACCGAGAAGGTAGGATGTGTTAAGCCGCATGAACACTGCATTCAGTGAGGCACAAGCCATCACCTACTCGGCACCCCCCATGCGCGCGCCATACACACATCTTGTCCCCCACAGAATGAACCATCTGCGACCAGTCTGCAGCAAAACGGCACTGGTACGGGTGTATGGCCAAGTTGGGCACATTTCGCGCATTGTAACCTTTCAGGAACTCAAACAATGCGACTTAGTTTTTTACGCAGAGTTGTATGCAGTCTCGTTGACTTAAATCACAGCGATAGTTAAAACAAATAAAATTAGCTTTTTTGAGGTAACTACATTCAAATATTCGAGGTTTTGAAAAACTGCATATGTCTACGTCCAAGTTAAAAATGCAGGGACGCTCCACAAAGCAAAAATTGTCTCCAAGGAAGGTGCGAGTGTTAAAGTCAGTAGCCGACCGTTCACTTTGCCTGCGCCATTAAAGCGGGGGGTTTCATTGCCGTGAGTAGAGTTTGCCTGCCCCAACAAATTTCGTAATTGCTGCTTTTTTGTCTGGATATTAATTAATTAATTAATTTATAGTTACTTTCTTATTTAAAATATCGCAGTGACTCGGAGAATGTCGTCGCTCACCTGTTTGAGAAGTGTGCATAGCTCCATCTCCGCGATCCTTTTTCCTATGCACGCTCTCGGACCAGTGCCAAAAGGCAGCGAAGCGAACGGGTGATGGTTCCACGCCTGAACGCCAACTTTGCCGGCTCGCTCCTCCTCACTCGACTTCAGCCACCTCTCGGGCAGAAACTCGGAGGCTCGGGTGAAGTTCTCTTCAAGCCTGCCGGCCACGTACCACTCAGTCCTTAGCACCACCTGAAATGTTCGAGAATGCGACGGGGAAAGATTTCATACACGAACAGACTGATATGCGAATACAAAGACTGAGTCGACCAGAAGTGAAGAAAGATCTTTGAAAGCAGCAAGCTTCCGCTCTTGTTGCGTGGCTAAGCTAATCACACACGAGTGCTGTATGGATCAACTTGCTCATTTGACTACTGTGTAGGTAGGAATTTTATTTCAGCGAACAAACCGCCCAAAATCGCCTTCTGTTTGAACTGAGGCGACACATAACGGAGATTTTTGTTACAGGAAGTGACATAGAGTGACGACATAGGAGGGGCCAGGCCGGCCGTTCTCATTGTCTTGACGCTCCAAGGTGCTTGTTACACACGTGTGGGTCTGTGATCACGCTATTCAGTACCAAAATGTACTAAAATAGTTTTTATGCTTCGTAAGATAGAGAGAAAGTATCTGACATTACTTGCAAAACGACACCAGGTGTGTTGACGGCCGGACGCTATTAGAGTTACTGTATATTTATGCTAGCATACGGTAGCATATACAGTAACTCTAGACGCTATCTGCGCGCGCGCGCTCTGCTCCCGGCGTCTTCCGGTGTCGCTCTATAAGACGCGCGTTGCTATTGGACGCTCCACTGACGTCAGCGGGAGAGCGAAATACGACAGGGAATGTTGGTTTCATGCTGTCTGCTCGTGTTTTGAACTTCACTACTGCAACGGTAAAACGGCGCAAAACATCCCGCGAACGGGATGCTCTCGCGAGGCCTATTTCAGGGCCTGCTGTATCTGTCCCCGAACGCTCTGTGGTAGAGGTGGTTCCCGTTCGTAAGAGGAATCATTGCGCGAAACAGACTGCGCAGAAAAACGAAGAGGACAGAAGGAGCGCAAACTTTCAACTGGCTCATAGCCTCCGAACGATGCAAATATAAGCATTCTTAAAACGCCCCCAACCGGCTTATAAAAGGGTCGGGGTAAAAGAGGGAACAACAAGAGAGAAGAAGATGCACATGTGCGACCATCACCACATCAAGACATGTTGCGCAGATAATTGGTTTTCGCACCATAAAGAGACAGATGCGCCAGTAACACAGCCATCGCCAACTCCTTAATGAAAAATGCTTAAATGAAAACAGCGCGTATTATCAGCACTACGACCTGTAGATGGGCCAGCGAACGCCAGTTGTGGGGGAAAAAACGAGTCGAGTCCAACTTTGTCAGAACACAATATTTTATTTACTAATTTAGTTACTTGTACACTAGGTCTAGTTACATTACAAGAAAATGCTGGTTAGTTGAAACAAATCTCAACCACATTTATGGGCATGTTTTAATAATGCAAGTACACGTCGTGGTATAGAATGAATAGGAACCCCTAAGCCCCGCCGTGGTGGTCTAGTGGCTCTGGTGCAGAGTGGCACTTTACACCAGATCCGAAGGTGGCGGGATCGAATCCCGGCCGCGGCGGCTGCATTTCGATGGAGGCGAAATGTTGAGGCCCGTGTACTGTGCGATGCAAGTTCACGCTAAAGAACCACAGGTGGCCGAATTTTCCAGGGCCCTTCGCCTGGAAAATTCGAACACCGTCTCTCATAATCATTCATAATCATAGCTGGTTTTGGGACCGTCAGGCCCTAGAAATAAATCAATAAGAACCCCTAAAGGTCGTTTCACATTCTGTCGTGCTTATTGATTAAAACTACGCAGTCCCATTTCGCCGTACTGGCAGCAGCGGTAAGTGTGGCTGGCTTTGACCGCGTTTGTGGAGTAATAGTTGCGCCTCTGCTTCGGGTGCGGTAGGTACCGGGTTCAAATCCCAGTGCCGGCCGTACACCCGCCGGCTTAAAAATGGGTAGAAGAGTACACACCTGGCGCTCGTTTTGCGTGTACTTATCTCGAAAGATGGCCCAATAAGGACGTGGCAGGTACCGCCGGGCACACCTTACCCGCCACGGCCTTGATGAAATAGTTGAGCGTCCGCCTTGCTGTGGTAGGCAGGGAGGCGTCCGCCACTACCGCTGGGTGCCTACCGGTAAAATCGGGACACGCGTGCTTCCGGCCTTGTGCTCGGCAGATGGAAGGTACGGTACGCTTGGGAGGTCACCCACTCTTGTGGCAAATGGGTGGCATGGGTTTCGAACAAGCTGGTACGCGCGGCGTCTTTTTATAAACGGAAGTAAGCGTGGCGTAGCTTGTCTTCCGTGTCTTCAGAGGCCTGTCTTCAGAGCTTGTTTGCAGAGCACTTGTAGAATATGGCGACGCGGTCGTATATTTCGGCCAGCTACGGAGATCCTGATAATGCACAGTATATAGGTAGTTCTTTGTGCGCTGCCACATGACCGGTGACACCGCCGCCGTCATCGCGGATGATGTCGTCGCAACCTGGGTTTTCCTCTCCTTGTCAGGAAGAGCCCATATGCCAGTGGTAATCCTTGCTGCCTGTGGTTAGTTCGAATAGCGGGGATCGAGTCGGCGTCTTGGTGAAGGCCGAAGCGAGTGCGCCGGCCCATTGATATTGAAAAACACCCCCAGATGTCACGTGGTTGTAACGATGAAAGGCGCAGAATCAAACAGTTAAAGATAGCATTCTTTATTGGGTGAAGCTGAGCCCAGAATATATCTATAACTCTCACCGTACAAGGGTGGCGAGCTTAATCATCGGTCTTCAATAAAGCTGACCAGGGGTGGTATGTGTAAGTGTTTATATTGCGCCATTATCTCAATGTAGACTTATCGCTGATTCTCGCACATGATGGGGAATGCACATGCACATGCGCTTGCATGATAAGTTGATACAGCACTTGTCAACATTCGCGAAACTGAACGCAAGTTCAAGAGCGGCATGCGGCAAATGACAACGCACCTAACAGACAGCGGAAACGGCTGTCGCCATGAAAGCAAAGAAAGCAAGCCAGTATAGAAAACAAAAAATGCATTAAGAGCGTGACGGGAATTGTGCTTAGATGTGTGAGCTAGCCCTCATGCTGTATAGGCTTACTATTTGGATTCAGATGAATCCATCGTATTATGGGCGTCATGCTTGCAGCGAGGACATTATGTAACCCTGGCAAAGCGATTCTAAAATATGGCCAGAACAGTGGATACTTACATTAGCTGGTATCCGATAACCAGACATGATAGTGTCACGCTTTAGCTTCAGATTCACGCCTGGAATGATCGGATGCAACCTGAAGTGTATAAACAGAACGACACTATAAATAGGTGCAGTACTTGTCAAAATGATGCTCCATAGTTTTCTAGTACAAGGGCGCAATTGGAAATCTTCGCTATAGGAAAAGAACGCATCCACTTACTGCAATGTCACGATGTGGGGGCACGGTTCTCGTTGTGCGCTCTACAGATTAGCGCGGCTGAGTGAGATTCAGGCTTCTAGGATTGGTTGCTGTCCTTTTGAGTGCGTACTGCTTTGTGAGAGGGTGGCTCATGAGATTTGCGAGAACGAGGGAGCGAGAGCAGCCAGTGGGTAGGCAGTGAGCATCCCAAAAATTGACGAGCATGTTTTGTGGCCTTCTTGAGGACAATACACCAAAAAACTAAATGTTCTTCGCCTTAATTCTGACGAGTAAG
>JABSTT010002806.1:0-35278 GCA_013339685.2 Hyalomma asiaticum
CTCATCTTCATCATCGTAGTCTTCTTAAACTTCAGCTTCATCATCATCTTGATTTTCACATCGTGTAATTGTGACGTCGTGTTACGTGATGTAGAATGGTGCCGACGCCACCTAATGTTATGCTGGTATATTTAGTACCACCTGGTTGGGGGGCAAGGTTATTTCAAGGTCATATTTCGTGACAGGACGAAGTTTGGCTAGCCTAAACAAGTGCACTGTTTAAAAGAGAACAAGGCGGTGAAAGCGAATCAGAGAGAGAAACAAGGTTAGAGATAGCGGGAGAACAAAAGCGTGGCATAGGCTTGTATAGTATAGCATGGCACAGGGAAAGGGAAGTGAGGGGAGGGTAACGCGTAGCACAGCGCTTCACAGTATAGTACAGCAAGGGCTGGGAAGGGATAGTGGGGCTAATGAGGAAGCAGATGAGGAGGGGAGACGGTATTCATAGCCTACTCGTTTTGAGAATTGGCCTTGAGGATAAAGCCCCTAAATCTTTTTTACTTGAAGACATACTGTCGCGCCATTTACAGTCTGACGTAATTCAGAGGATGCTGGGTTGTCCCGTGTGCTACAACTTCCCATTTACTACTTTTATGACCCCCGTGTGGTTTTGCACGATGAATGGCTTTCCCCTGCCATAGGCTGCGTAAAAGGGGGGGGGGGGGGGAGGGCACGGAGGCGGCCGTCCGCTCTAATCGCCTGGTGTGGGGGAGGAAATGTACCTTTGAACTGCATCGCGAACTGCATCGCTCAAGCGCCTCACACTGAGGCGGTTGAGCGGAAGAGGGAGAGGTGCAGCCTGCAGTGAACCTGCGCCCGCTGTGACGGATGACTCCGCGCACGCCTATGCCCGTGCTTGTTGTTGTTTTGTGGGGTTTTACGTCCCAAAACCAGTTCTGATTATGAGAGACGCCGTAGTGGAGGGCTCCGGAAATTTCTACCACCTGGGGTTCTTTAACGTGCACTGACATCGCACAGCACATGGGCCTCAACATTTCGCCTCCATCGAAATGCAGCCGCCGCGGCTGGGATTCGATCCCGCGACCCTCGGATCAGCAGCCGAGTACCATAGCCACTAGACCACCGTGGCGGTGCTATGCACCTGCTTTGATGCCCGTTCCCAATGGAAGTATTCCAGTGACTTGAAAATTAGGGAATGGAAAAGACGAGTCGCTGTACCTTGTGGCACCACCGTGTTTAACTAGTTTCTACAATCGTGACGCACAGCCAACGCCACATACAAGTGCAAGACATGATGGTAATTCATCATGAAATAGTTACGACGTCACGTTTCTCGGACTGCGTGCGAAACAAATGCAAGTGATCGTGAAAGATAGAATGATATGTGCTGCGCCAAACAATGATACTGTTACTGTACGTCGGCGCGCGCGCGCTGTCAACAAACTCATGGGAATGATCAGCTGACTTCATTATCAAGCACATTTAGGAGTGCTGGCTTATAATCACCGTCGTTTTCTTAACGACAGATAAGTTTGCTGTTTGTCGGCAACGTGGAAACGTTAGTCTTCATTGATTACACCTAAAGTTACAATTTGTTTAGACGTCGCCCCGAAATATATTATGCGCGTGGGCTTATTTTTCTTCTCTTGGTCATTCACATTTAGCCTGACCTTCTTCCGTATCCGTAACTTTGCTGCCATACAGTCGATAAAATACTTTCTGGGGCTTGACATCCCAAAACCAGATATGAATGTGAAAGACGCATGGCCCCGTAATGGCTCGGGAGTAGATTGCTCTGGATGGCACCAGAAATTTCGACCATTTGAGGTTCTTTTACGTATACTGAAATAGCTCTGTGCACGTGCTTCAACATTTCGCCTGTATATCGAAATGCTGCCGCAGTGGCCGGGAGACAGACAGTAAAAAAAAAAAAAAAAAAAAGACCGCATATCTGTTTACTTGAAGTCGAAATACGATGGTCTTCTGCCGCCCCTGATATGTAACACCCTCTATTCTCCCCTGCGACGTTCTTCCCACCCCCTCTCGCTCCTCCCATGTTGTATGCAATGGAGGTTTTACTTGATTCAATTCAAATTTTATGCGCTCGACCTGATCTCGCGCCACCTGTTGGGACCTTTTATTGCTTTCGGCTTAATCTGGCTATACTGAGCGGGGCTTCTGTCGCCTTCTTTTTGTTGTTATGGGGGTTTTAACGTCCCAAAACCAGCTCTGAGTTTCAAATTAGCGCTCGTCTTGTCTTGTTCTTTCTAGTGTCCGAATTTTGCCTTGCTATTCTGTCCACTATGAACCCGTACAAACGCGCCTAAATTTTAGTCCCTTTGAGGCTACTTGGCCTGCACTGATTCTGCGACTTCAGCTGTTACCAGCCAGGATCCCCACGGTCCTGTACGTACATGACAAGTAGCCTACGGAAGAATCACAGGCACAGCAATATTCTTTGTTACATGAAGTATAAAAACGCAACCTTGAGAGGCCAAAAGGCGTAATCGTAGGGGTTGGCTCTCGAATAAGACCTTCTTGGTGAGGCCGCCTGTGGAACTCCTAAGGCCAAGCGAATACGTTCCGGTTCAGAACATCTAGGCATTCTCTAGGCATTCATATTAGGCCTCTGATGGACGTATCATTGACAGCTGGTAAAAGTATCCGACTGGTCACAAGGGCGGAGGGCAGGGCGAGCATACACCTTGGGTGACTGCCTCTGTGCATGCCCGCGACTCGCTTCAGGGCATGAAGTCGCTGCATTCGTGTGTCGAAGACGTAGTCTACAGCCTTCCGCCATGACAGCTTGCTGTCCGATATCACACACAGGAACGGACACTTGTAGCCTGTCGTAGTGGGGCTTCCTAACCTCATATGCAACCGCGTGGCTTTTCGCGTTCGTCCCGGAAAAAGAATAAAGCATGACTTCTCCGCTGAAATTGACAGGCCAAGCAATGACAGGTGAGTCGGTACGCAAGAAATCGCCCCTTGTGCTATACGTGCCAGTCGTTTGCGGCTGTATCCCGACACCCGAATGAAGATATAGTTCGCACATATTAACATTCCGACGGAACCGCGCAGCTAGTCAACTGAGTTTAAGAGATCTGCCAGACCAATATTGAAGAGGAGGGGAGAAAGAACGCATCTCTGCGATGCAACACGATAAATGCGTCTTTCCTCGCTAACCGTGTCTCCAAGGCGAACACGAATAACACGGTCACTGAGAAAGGCGTGTATGAAGCGCAGATTATAGCCCGTAACTCCCATGGATTGGAATTGGGTGATGAAGGCTCTTCTCAAAACGTAGTCGTAGGCCTCAGAAATATCCATGAAAACTGCAAGTGTTGAGAGGCCATCTTCTCTGTGGTGTTCAATATGGCCTACCATACCTAAACCCCGTCTAGAGCGCACAGTCGCTGCCTAAATCCAGCCATGCATGATGGAAGTTTTCTATTCTGTTCCACAAACCAATTCAGCCTGCTCTGAACTAGTTTTTCCAAGATTTGCGCTACACAGGATGTCAGTGACACCGGGAGATAAGAGCCTAAGACAATAGCATCTTTCTTGGGTTTTAAAATGGGCACCACCCATGCAAATTTCCAGCTTGCCGGAATATCTCCAGTGCTCCACATGGTATTGAAGATGTCAAGGAGTCCTTGTTTCCGGGGCTTCGGCAGGTTCGCGATCATCTGATTGCTGATAAGATCAGCGCCGACTGCACATGTCTTCGCAAACTGCTGAGCGCCGACTCCAATTCACGGAACATAAAAGGGACATCCATCAAGGAATGGGAAAGAGATGGCATGAGATTCATGGGCTGTGACGAAGTGCGGGAGGAATAGGCATCCGCAAAGTCTTCCGCTAATGTTGCAAGTGTTATCCCGAGCCTCACCGCAAGTACTTCAAAAGGTCTTTTGGGGGAAGTCTTTCCAGCCAGTGTACCGCTAGTCCCCGAACTATCGCTATGGGGGTAAACACAGATAAGCCCATCGGAAAGCAGCCATTGTTGTTGCCTTAACCGTTTAGTGTGCGTACGAATCACGGCATTGATGCGGTTAAGGGCAGTTTTCAGCGTAGGATCGCCCCCTTTTCTCAAGAGCATACGTTCTGCTTTTCTCCGTGCGGCACAAAGATTCCGCAGCTTTAGGTCCGGAGTAGGAAAATAGTCTGGCAGTTTCGTCGATTTAGTAGTCTCTTTCTTGCTTCTCAGCATGTCGGCAAAGAGGTCTCCGGAAGACTCTTCTAGAACTTCGCGATAGGTGCCCCACCGTGTGACAGGGGAATACTTTTGGTTAGTGTTTTGATATCCAGCTACAATGGTATATATGGGGAAATGGTCGCTGCCCATTCAATCCAGAGCTGTCGTCGATGAAACCGTAACATCTGCAGAGGTCAATGACGCTGGTGGAATTTGGGGGCCTGAAGAGCTTTGGTTTCTTGTCGTTGCCACACAGGTTCCCTGCATCCATAGCGCTAACGATTTGTCTTCCACATGTGTCGGCCATCTTGTCAACCCCCAGAGAATAGTGAGCGTTGAAGTCTCCGAATGATATTCCAGGAGGATGGCGACGATTGCGAACATCCTTGATGAGGGACTTTTCTCCTGGGACTTGCGTAAATGGACACCTCGCTCAGGCATCTTCTGCCTAGACGTAATTGTACCGCTACTACTTCCACGGCAGCAGAACAAAGGTCTTGAACTGGCCGAGCAATGTGTGGTATTTCGCGTCGAATAAGCAGCGTGGAACTTCCATGGGCGGAAAAGGAATCGTTTGGCTGACGTGACCAACGCAGCAAGGTATTGACATTATTTGGCACACCGGCCTCACAGAGGGCGAGGATAAATACAGGTGTGCCGCGCAGGAAAAATTGAGTTCAGACAGGCGGGAGTGAAGACCGGCAGAGGTTCATTGCACTAATAGGGGCACTTTGGGGCGTGAAAGGAAATCTGGCAACTTGGTTAGGGCCATGTTGCACCGCTTCTCAATGAGAGGGGGTGACACTCAAGATTACTGACTCAAGGGCCAGTACTACTTGCAATAACTGTGTCGCTGAGCCTTCAGGTATCGGGATAATGTGCGATCGTAGGGCCATGAACAAGACTAGCAGCACTGGTCACAGTGCAGCGATGATGAGTGGCGAGCCTCCTGTGTTTCCCGTGTGGGCGAGAGTCGGTTATATGACCGACTGTCGCCCACACATATGCATAGGGTCGGTTATGCATAAGGTCGATTATGCACACATTTGCATAGGGTCGTCCGCACATATGCAGAAGGTCGGTCATATGACCTTGGGATAGTCTGTCAGTCGCGACTGCCTCGGTCGGTGTAGATGCCACGGGCGCTTCCACAAAAGGGATCGTATTTTCGAGAGCTTGCTGTGAGCTCCTTTCCGGGATCGCTTTCTCGTTTGCCCTGGTGACAGGCTTGTTGATTTTCCTAGTAGAAATGTCTGAAGTATTGTCAAGCGATTTTAGTCGAGGAAAGTCCTTCGTGTAGTCAAATCGAGAGCCCTCTTCTCTAGGCGAATCCGGCGCTGACTTCTCGCTGGACAAGTCGCGATGCAAGCGCTGTGGAAGGCACATAGTTTCAAGACTTGTGACCGCGCGGAGGGTTTTGTGTGTGTAAACTGTGGCGGAAACCATTCAGCAAGTTAAAGTAGGTGCCCCACCAGATCTCCAGCTTTGGAGAGGAAAAAAAGATTCATCGCAGGGCCTAAGAGCACCGTTAAACAACGTGACACACACTGCATTTATACTGCTATGACACTGCAGCTTATATTCTGGCCCAAGAGCCGCCGTTAAAACCACCTAACAAACTCTTCATTTATACTGCTATGACAGTGCAGCTTATATTCTGACGTCTCTCGATGGCAAAGAGATGTATCAAGAAACGCTGCCGGTGACATGCACATCTACGCGCCCCAGCGTTCACCGCTGCCCAAACAAGTGGCGTTAAGCCGCATCGAAGTTCTTGGTAAGGAAATATAGAAGCATGATATTCAGTTTAAGACAACATGACGTCAGTTCATATTGTAAGGGTTGGCTAAAAGCGAAACAATATCCAAGCAAACAATATGCGAGCCAAACAATAGCTCCCACCAGATTGCTTTGCATAGCGCCGACTACCGTAGTGCGTTAGATGTACCATAACTTAATTTTCCGTTGCTTCCACGAACTCGGTGCTCTTAAGTCGATGGAGCTAAATCGGGCTATTTACACGTTCCTATTTCATTGTTTACGTGTGTGGGTGTGGAAAGACTGATGGCAGCTACAGTGTCAATTTATAGGAATTTATATGTCATTCGTAGGAACGCGCCTGTGGCTTCATACTTCACATAACATTCATTACAGAAAAGAATTACCAGTAATTTCACTCTCTGAAGGGGGATATAAACAAACCGACAGCGCAGAAGCTATCATTATTGTCATACAGATCCCCGTCGAACCATGGGTAATGCATCACAGCGGGTTAGGCAACGGTATAGCATGCACTTATTTCGATCACTTCGCAGTGGCAGTAACAATACCATTGATGTTATCGCAACGTACACTATCTGAAGCAGTGAATAGTTAGTAAATGTATGCATGTATGCGTTGGAGCGTCGCAGATGGTAAGGAAATTGCTAACAGCATGCATAGCGCTAAACAGCCCACTAGCCTTTAAAGGCCTTTCATCTACTTGAATTTGCCAGCAACCTGTCTTCACAATAATCGGCGAGAAAGACGCTACGTTACACAGCCACTCAAAGGAGTCGCGAGTCTGTGCAAGAGGGTGCATCCTTGTCATTATTTCTGTCCAGACGTGAATAAGCAATAAAGTTGGTTTTCCCCGGACCAGAAAGACACGAATGCAACCCAGCCGCGAACAGGCATTTCACTGGAAACGAAAGCTGTGCACCTAACCAAGCTGAGCGAGTTGATCGTTAGTCCTGCAAGACGAAGGTCACTCTAAAGCTGTCTCTGTCTGTATCTTCGCAAGCAAAATTCCTTTTCGCTGGAGATTTCCATGGCTCCTTGAGCTATATTTTTCAGGGCCCCGCCCTACCTGCAGTTTTTCCACTTTCTTTGACAGCTTCCGACACGGTGCATCTGGCAGCCACGCTTACTGCATAGCTTCCTTTCCGCTGCGGCTACATTTACTGTTGTAGTTTAAGTTTCCTTGGCTGCTGCACCTTTCTCTTGAAAGTGCCGCCTTCCTTACTCTTCAATGTCGGAAATTTCCACCATTTGGCAAGAAGTGTTTTCAGCCGAAAGATTCCGCTCAAATCAATTGTCAATATCACCACAGCAACACCAAGTACGATACAGCTGCGTATATAGCAAGCATTATTTCAGCAGTTCTAATTCGCAGTCCTTGACCAGACCTTTCAGCTCCATCAGACAACCATTGAATAGTTGGCCGTATTTCTGGCCACTTCGACGAAAGCTGAATTATGAAGAGTCGAGTTTCTGGCTGGCTTACAGTAGTATTGGAGTTTTTTATCAAACTTGGACTTCCTTATCATGCCTCTTGCTCGTCCAACTTAAAAGTGCCGAAGGCTTTCCTGCCTTCGTCGCATGTTCTGAGAAACGATATCGCTGTCGGCATGTCGTTCGGCTGCTTGCACAATTGCGTAGCAGTGGCTAACAGTTCAAACTCGCTCTTACACGATCTTCAGCCAAACCAGGCGTCGCTTGAATACCCAAAGGTTTCGGCACTGGCGTTGGTGTCGATGGAACTGGTAGTGTCGTCGGCTATGTTGGCGTTGTCGAGGGCGTTCCGTCGACATGTCAACTCGGCATCACTTCATCCATAGAGACAGGCAAATAGTCGGGTAACTAAGAGCGATTATTCACGAAAGAAAGCGATATTAGTTGATTTGAAATCGCGTGACGTAGACTTCACGTATTATAGATCCGTGATACAAGGATGGCAGAGCGACCTCGCCATAGCTTCGAACTCTCGCGCAGAGAGTCGGCGTGGGCTCTGATGGAGTGGAAGGGCACACTGTACTAGTAGAACCCTTGCAGTCTTTCTATCGCTGGACCATGGTTCGAGTTGGTCCTGTTTGTGCCTGAAAAAGGTCTCAGTCATGCGGACAGTTGCTTCAGGCACAGCGATTACCTCTGCAGGTTAGGTAGAAACCATGAGGGAGAATAGTATTGCTCGCTTAGAAGAGTTCATCTACGTAGGCGGCCGTCATGTCACTGTAGGCTTGGCCAATGTTCGTCAGAGTCCCGCTGGCTTTTCCTCCATACAGCTCAGGTGTGCCTTTTGCCACACTGAGCTGCATGGTGACTTGCTACTCCAGCACATGTATAACAAGGTAGCAGACGTTCCTTCCCGGTGGAATCGATTTGTACATTTTAGTGTTACTCAGTTGAACCTTAAGCCGATGACTGAGCCGTATCGATTTAGAAAATCCGTGCTTAGGAGGACATACCTCTAGAAGTACCCCAAGGTTACCGACAGGGGGGTAAGTGCGGCTGTTAATCATGACTTTTGTTGTGCAGGTTCCAACTGGCGTCGTAAGGTGACCTCCAACTGTGGCAGTTTCTTCTCATTGTGAGGAGTCTACTTCCTTCAAATTGGCGGAGGACGGGCCAGTAAATGTGGAATAGTTGCGGACCAGTCAATGCGGACCAGTCAAGCTGCCTATATCCCACCATCCTTGCTGTTTAAACATGTTTTCTATCTATGTGGCAATAAAGTTCACTTCACTTCACTTCATGTGGCATAAATGGCGATGTTGTGGTCACCATTAACAAAGCCGCTGTCGGTGCTTCATCGTCCTGCATTGCAGGTAGGCTGTGACGTCTGGTGATGGCTGCGCAGCTTGCTCTACCGCATTTACGTCGTGCTGTCAGATAATATTTCTGGGACGAATAATTGTTTTCAAGGTTTTATCAGGACCAACGGCTCTTTGAATTGTCGTCGAGATGGTTCATGATTCGTCTTTGTCATCGACGGAGGATTTTCAGCGTTGCATCGACACAGCAAACCACTCCGCCATCAGTTGCTTCTTCAGTTCTTTGAGTATGAGCTAGCTAGGGATGCGCGAATATGTGAACGTTTTGATTATCCACCAAATAATACCTTTCTAATATTCTTATACAATTTCAAGATGCGGCGTTGTAAATTTTCGAATATTCGAGCTGGCTGTATTCGAATGGGATTTTTGGAGCTTTACGTCCCAAAACCACGCTATGAGTACTATAGACACCGTAGTAGAGGGCTTCGGAAATTTCGACCACCTGGGGTTCTTGATGGGGCAGCTGATTTGAATGTTCCAAAACGATAGAACATGTCATCGAAACAGTTTGGCGGAAATGGCTATCTTCCGCGTTTGTTCTAGGTGTAGAGATTGGTGATACTTATGCAGCTGAGCTACGACAGTACAGGCATAATGACGGGCAGTGGTGATAACGAGTGCATGGGACTTGTTACTCTCAATATGTTATCACAATAAGCAACACTGTCGCCATTCATGTAACCGTTCTCATGTGCCACCCGCTTTTAACAAGGAAAAAAAAATAATCCATTTCCACGGCGTCCAAACAGCCGTAACGCGAAGCTTTCCCTTTATCGTGAATCGTGACGTAACTGGCGAAAATGTCAATATACCATGGCGTATCACTTGCGTTATTCATACATCGTACTTCACCAAAACGTTATCTCCTTACCACCTGGCGTTGCTCGATATTTCAGCTTTTGTTATCTACTGACTTAGCAACTCAATGATTACGCCGTGTTGGCTCAAGATGTCTTGTATGGTGTCCCTTGAGCATTGCTGTAAAACCAAGAAGCTCGCTGTATAAGCGAGCCCTTGCTTTGCTATTCCTGTCGTACAGACACCAGTCGGTGTTATTAGGCGGCCTGCCGCTGTCTGGATATCTGGTCTTTCCCAAGTGGTCGTTACCTTTAACATTGTGGCGAACAGACCAGTGACGACGCATTGGGAGGCTCCGATGTGGACGACTGCTGTGGCCATTATTGGGATTCTGGTGGGGACGCAGGAGTCGGGCAGTCGGTATCCTAGGTTGCACGCTACCAGGTCGACCTTTCACCCATCCCGACTCCAAGGGGATATTGCAGGAGTACGGAGCCGACACGCAGACGATGACGTGAGAGGAGAAGAGAAACGATTTTTATTTTACATGATGAACTGAGCTTGGAGCTGATCGAGCGCGTCTGCGTTCTTATTTTATACAATACTATATACAATAGTGACCAATCACAAGGTCGTCTCCGCCTTCGAAGAGAGGAGGTCACGCCCCGCCTTCGCTGCTTCTCTGCGGCAAGGGGTGACGTGACCCGAGTGGCAGCCGATGATGATTCCCAGTACGGTCCGGCGAATAGGCTTGCTGAAAAACAACAGCAGCACAAATAAAAGCACCCTTCCCGGCCCCGTCCGTTTTGACGACACGCTAGCACTTTCTCCTAACGTGGCGGCCGTAGAGCCACCTGCTGGCAGCTGTCCTGTGTCCAGTGCGCTGCTTTACCCCTCCCGCTGCGATGGTGCGGCCGAGAAGTTCATACTTCAAAAGCGGCACAAACGCACACACACACCGCACGAGACACTGGCGGTCCATCGACTCCGGGAACTTCACGCGGGCTGATTTGAAGCTTGCGGCAAGCGTGAACATGGTCGTCGCTGCAGTGTCCAACACAATGCTATTGTCTCTTCCGAGACCGCAGCGCAGCCACCCGTGGGAACGGAAGCAACACTTGTTCCCCACGGTTTTTTTCACCCTATTGTGGATCCGCGGTTGACTGCCGGTAACCTCCCTCCACCACATCCATGGCGGCCCACGCCGATCTTAACACCATGCACGCTCAGAACAGTAGGGGGTCACCTGGCTTCATTTTGGACTTAGTTCGTGGCGACGGATCACGACTGCGTTGGTTGCTCCGCTGGTGCTGGTTGCGTCGGCAGGTCTTTTTCCGATTGTGGTTTAAATGTCGTGAGGGTTTTCACCACGCGGCATGCTAAGACTTTGTCCCAACGCTTCACGAATCGCTGTCGTCGGAGGCATCGTATGATTTTCGACATTGCATCGTAGCGCTACCACACCTCCATCGGTTCTTACCTTTACGTTTCCAAGTAAGGGCTGAGATGTCAGTGCCGTGTCGGGCCGGTATAATGTCGTCGATGCGGTAATTGTCTCTGGGCTGCATCGTGCCATTGCGAGATCGTCGGCAATGACACGTAGCAGTTCATCTGGTTGCCAAGGTGGAGCGTTCACGGCGAAGCCACGTAATCCCATCTAGCTGTACTGGCAGAGGCGGTAGGTGTGGCCGACTTCTCTACAGTTGTAGAGTGCGCGGGAGTTATATATCCCTGGTGTGCGGTGCTTGAGGGCGCGCCAAACGTCAGTCGTGGTCGTTTAGTAACGGCGACCGACACGAGGGCCCGATGGCAGCGGCGGTGGCGGCTGACGAAGTAACCGCGCCGGTGTGGGGTCTTGGTGTTTTCGCGGAGGGTCGATAAGCCCGCCTGCGCCAGCGGCGTGGGTCAATGCGTCCTGCCGGGGCTGCGGCGGCTCAGTAAGTCGCAGTGCTTGCTTGGTTTAATTGTGGACAACATTTGCGATCGAACTCACGTGAGGTTGCGACGACGGAATATACAAATTAGCTTTTCGCACATGATGATATTTATGGTCACTCGATGGCCCTTATCGGCGTAGTGTGTAGACGCCGCACGGCGACTGTATTGCCGGTCGCGCCAGTCAACCATTTTCCCGATCGTGGTCGCCTCAGAAACAAAATTTCGGAGGGCCGTCGGCGGATTGAGCATGAGTAGGGCGAAGAGGTCCTGCTTCACTAACCGAGCGTCTGTCTCTTCAGACATACGGGGTGGACATGCCGAAAGGCGAGAGTCATCTCAGTGTAGACGGCGCCACTTTCGTTTGGGAGTTAAACGCAGCTTTTCAGAAGTGTTTCGGCGCGTTCCTTGGGGATTACGCTCGTGGGAGTGGCCAAGAACCTGGCGCGAAAAATTTCCCATCGTGTCAGGATGTGCAATCGTTTATCAAACCGCGTCCTGACGCCGTCTTCCAGGGCGAAATAGGCGGCTCGTAAGGCCCCTTTAAACATGCATCTTACGTTCGAGAGGACCAATGTCATGCAAACTGGTGCGCGTATATGCATGAATACACGGTTTGTTTACGTTTTTTTCATGATGATAATCAACACTGCCAGCCTTCCTTTACGTTTACTGCTCGACGAAACAGCATAAAAGTGCGAGGAAGACCAATATGAAAGGCAAGTACGATAGTTTATGCCGTAAGCCGATCGTCCTCAAGAAAAGGAAATAACAGAAATTCAATATCTAAGCCGTTTTTGTCAATTTGTGTCGGTCGCGCGTGCCGAGGTCTCATCACACCATTTCATGACTTGCGACCCCAGACATTTTCACTGGCCTGTTTTAGGTCCAAGTGACCGCAAATTCTCAGTCAGGCTTAACCATACAAGTAGGTAATCTTTCTCATACATACGAACGTTAGTAGCTTGATTCTACCGTTGGAGTAAGCCCCTTCACCAAGTATAAATGGAGCTCACACGACAAAACTGCACTTCGCAACGCCAGCCGGAATGCAGAAGAAGCGTAAAGGCTTCAGTGTAATAAACCACACAAATAATTTTAGTTAATAAACATAAGCTGCAAAAAAACCAACATCTGTAGAACATTAAAATATTATTAAAAGCTTTCACAGCGCCCAAAGTACTATGTTTTACTTAGAATATACGCGGACAGAAGTTCGCGTACGCTATTTACGATGCCTCTTTTCTATGAGGTTAAGTTATAGCCTTCCTGATTCTGTGCATTTTCTTCAACATGTATTGCAATCTACCTGCGCTATCTCACTTTCCCCCTTTGTTTATCGCGCTGCAGTTCAGGCATCAACATCACACCAATATGCCCAGCTGGTGTAATATGTCTCAGCGGCGAGTCCCGAGAGTGTGGAAACCGTGTCACCGGCATCAACGCCCCGCCCCGCCTATTTGTCATACCCTCTGCACATAGACAAGGCAACCTCACGAGCAGAGAGATAGTGAGCGAGTCAAATAGCTGTATTTTGTCCACAATAGACGCGAGCGAACTGAACGTCACCCGGCTAGGTGCACTCGGGCATCGTCAGATCATACCTTACAGCCCTCTCGCGGGCCCTCTGGACGGCCAGCATTTGGGAGGTACGGTCTTGGGCATTACCTTCTTCAGTTCGTCTCGGTTGAAAGGGGGACCGGCAAGGGCAGACATGCTCCACAGGACATGCTCGAAGTCTGCATAACCGCCACAGAGGGTGCAGTCCGGGCTTGGGAACCGTTCGGGGTAGATAAGAGAGAAGTAGAAATGCTGGGAGAGCTTCTAAAGCGCCGTCTTTCGCGCGCCCTTTTGCGGGTAACTGCCGCACCGCGACGGTGCTGCACGAAACCCGTAAGGGCACCTCGATGCAGCTCCCCCGCTAAGAGTTGTGAAAGCCCTTGCACGGCCCCGCTCCGCCCGTCCGCCATTGCGGCTCAAAGTGTTGGGCGCCTTACCACCGACGTTCGGAGCGGACAGTCGTGGCGGGTGCTTCACGGCCAAATTGAGGTGCGGGGTTTGTGGCCTCAAGCAAATGGAATGCGCCGAAAAGCACATTCTTCGGCCTTGCGGGTTGTAGAACAACATATTGACCAGTGCTTCCCTGTGTACGCCGGGTCGGCGTAAAAACTACTGAGTCGGACTTTTCGCCTCCCTCAGATTCGATGCGCAGAAAGAAGTCGGATGCCAAGGGGAAGCGAGGCCACCGGAAAGCGATGGACAAATAAAGAATCGGTGATGTAAGTTTAAGAGGTAAAAACACGTTTTCGTTCCACCCATTAGACGCACCCTTTACTAGAGCGTTTATGCATACGGAGGCTGTAGTTTATCATAACGATCACGCTCACATGACTGGAAGTTCTCATGGCATTCATTTCGCTCTGAGCTTATTCTTGAACTGCCGGTTGTGCGCTTGTCGCTTCGCCATTTCTTTATGTTTTTGAGGCACCCTTTTAGCATAAATTACAAGTCGGGAAGGAATCTCAGCAGTGGTACGAGCTAGTACAATGCTGAATATTTTCTCCACAAGTATTGGCCATTCACTTGGCAGACGTTCGCAATAATCTTTACGTGTATAGCATGAAGCAAACTTGAGGAGCTGGGCTATGCTTGAACATACTAGTAAAATGCGCCCCTCCACGGTGGTCTAGTGGCTATGGCACTCGGCTGCTGATTCCAAAGTCCCGGTATCCAATCCCCGCTGCAGCGGCTGCATTTCGATGGAGGCTAAATACTGAGTCCCGTGTGCTGTGCGATGTCAGTGCACGTTAAAGAACTCCAGGTGGTCGAAATTTCCGGAGACCTCCACTATGGCGTCTCTCATAATCAGAGCTGGTTTTGGGACGTTAAACCCCACAAATCAATCAATTACTAGAAAGATAAGCTCTTTTTGCGCATGTTTTCAATGTGGACCGTGTTTCCTCATTCTGTTTGTGGGACAATTCGAGTGTTTTCCTAATACTCGACAAAGGACCAGTGACAGGTGCTGACGCAACTTCATGCGATTTCATGCGTATCAGGATTTACGTATGCGAGCTGCTTGAAGCAACTCAGTATTTTGCGGCTGCATTTCGGTGGAGGCGAAATGTTGAGGCCCGTGTGCTGTGCGACGTCAGTGCACGTTAAAGAACCAAAGGTGGTCGAAATTGCCGGAGCCTTCCACTACGGCGTATCTCACAATCATATCGCGGTTCTGGGGCGTAAAACGCCAGAAATGAAGCAACTCAACATTTTAAATATACCACACAAGTTCCGAACCACGGTATATTTTGCATGGTAACGACGCTCCCATAGACACTAATGTCTCCAGAAAATGGCGACTCGTATGGACCTCAATCACCATGTATTGAGGATGGAAAACATCCATCAGAAATAAAAATACAGGGATGTGACGCCACATCTGGTAAAAATGAGCTCATCTTTGTCGTCAGTGGCCCGAAATTGCATTTTTTTCTTTCGCACGTTTGCTAATCGGATAGTATTTTTGAATATCTTTCATTTCTATAAAATTCTTCGCATGGTATATACGCATTATAATTTCGAACGCCGCACGGATGCGCTATACTGGCATTCTGTTTTTAAAGTTCGATCAAACGTGGACACGTGCCTTGTAGACAATGGATAAAAAGTTATATGTTGTGAAAAACTACAGTAATTCCTTTTTTGAGTGTTCCATGAAGTTAGCCTTTTCTTAATATATTTTTTGCCTTCGGCTAACACAAGTGACCTTGTAACGCCTGTCTTGCCTTGCGTCAATATTTGTCATGTACTGGCGAGCGCACAGTGTTGCTCCAAATTTCCATGAAGTTCGAACGAAAATAAAAAGATTAAGTTGCTATAAATGAAGGATTTTGTCAGCAGTTGCCTTTTATTGGCATCGCATCACTAAGCAAGGAAGATACAAAGACCCTAGAGCCGGCACAAACTGTGTCAGAAAAAAACGAAAAGCCCCTAAGAATAACCCAAGCAGAGCGAGCACACACATCCTTACGCTAACATACTTACAAGACGTGGTCAACATAGAGATGCACGAGGAATAAATATTATTGGGAAAGAGGACATACCATTAGTAATCGTGACAAAGAAGCTATACTGATAGCATTTGCGTAAATTCGACCAAGTCGGTCAGTTTCACGCATATAAGCATGCTCCCCAATTCTCAACATTTTATTGGCAGCAGATGGGAAAGACAGAGCTTCACGTTTAAGGCGAGCGTGTTGTGATTGATGCAGGAAGCTGCTAAATATTTTAAAGGAGTGTAAAACACGTTTTACGAGTAACTCAAGAAAACATTACATTCTACCGTTCCTTATCATCGCAGAAAGCAGGCACCCACTTCATCCTTGCCGCGAGCATAGTCGATATTGCATCGCGCACTTGTGCTTTATTACCATGCATATGTTTCTGCGTTCTAAAATGCTTGTCTGAAGTTACAGTGGCATCGATCAATCAACAGATACCAGCGGAAATCTCGCATTCTCGCGCAGATCAACGTTTCTTCGGGAATAGAATAAAGTGATCATTGCTCCGCTCTTCGGTTGCCGCTGCCGCGCGAAGACTGCTGGATACGACTTAACACGGCGCATTGTTCACTGAATACCTCACTCGTGATGTGACACATTCATGAAACAGGGCGCACAGCAGATGTAAAGTCGTACCGCAGAAATTCAAACTCACGGAAGATCAAAATACACTAACAAAGCAGAGCCGCAGCGGACTAAATTTCCATGGACGCTTTCCTGGGCGTAGTAGACGCCCCCTTATCGTTCCGAGTACACATGAATATCTAATTAGTACAAAAGTAAAATGCACAACACTTCATTTCGCGCATCTTATATATTTAAAACTATTAGTAAAAAGTAACCTTTCGCAGTAAAATAAATGCGCTAGCTTCCTTCGTTGCAAAGCTATTTTTTATTAATACTGTAGGTACCCTCCTCACCTAGTCGTGCTCCAATCGCAACTTCCATAACCCCCATGTTGATGCCGCTGACAAATATTTCTGGGCCCATTTTCTTCCAAAGCTTCGCGACCATGTGTATTGACCTTGTTCCAAACAAAGCATTACGAATATTTTCTTTTCATAACTCTAGCATCACTTTGAACATAACGAGTTTGAAAACAACAGACGAGATGGACCGCGACTCCTCAAGTGGACAGCTGTGGCTAGCTCTTCTATTTTACACGCGAGTACGCACGCCAAACCTGATTAATCGCGTATGATGGCGTACTCTTTCATTGACGACATAATTTCGCTACGTTACGTTACGCAATATCAACTGTAGCACAACACGCGCTCTCAACAACACATTCTCCTGGTTGTTAATCGTGGGCACAGCCCTGTACTCTCATCCAATTCAATTACACATAACCATGGCACGTTCTAATTGTACGTGACCGCGTGTCAGATAAATTTAGTGGATCTATAGCACGGCAATATCGCCTCGGTGCAGTAGTTCCAGGGGAACTACTACCGTGCCATTACCGCAATTACAGCTATTACCATGCGGTAGTTCCCCTGGAAACGCTCTGGCTATGTACTCGCACGGAGCTTTAAACACTACACCTATTCTAGCTCATACATGAAGCAAGGAAAAAAGCTAGAAGTTGTCACATGACAAACTTCAAGCGTAGTGATAAAGAATTTAAGGAGAGAATCATAGCAAATGCGCCCCGGTCACGCTGTAGGCAAGCGATATAATATGCACGGCCAAGCATCATCGGAGGTTATCGTTTACAAACAACCTCGAGTGGTCCGACAAATACGAAGGGTCTAATCCTAAGCGAGAGCCACCGGGCACATTTCAGCAATTGTATTTGATCTCATGAAGTACCAACATTCTAATTGTTCTTATTTCTTTCTTAAGCCTTGTATGCTTATTTATTGTCTTTGTGACCTCCTTGCAACCGCCATTCCCTTATACATTTTGACGTACTTGCGCCCACGAAGAACCTTGTCGGGTTGTAGGACGCAATAACATTGGTGTAATTTGTGAGCATCTATAAGCATGGTGTTCTACTCGGTAGTGCTCTACAAAACCACGACATGTTACTTTCTGTATCACATCGACTGGAGAAGCTTGAGTTTCGTTTATACCAGACGGATTAAGCACTGAATATCTTCATAAGGTTAACATCCAGGTTAAGTCTGATAACGGCAAATAACGAGACAGTCATAGTTTTTCGGTACATTATACTGTGGCGATGTGCGACCTCGCAGACCGACGAAGTCTCGACCTTATCATAAAGAACGCAAGCCCGACGCGTCCGCTGTGATCCAGAGTACTTTACTGACTGAAATGGAACGCTAGCGCGCGCAGGCCCGTGGCAGCGGCACCTGCCTCGTGCAAGAGCGAGCGTTTCGTCATTTTAATGCGACGCTGATGCTGCTGCCGCTAGCTGTCGCTACAGAGGGCTCCCCCCCTAGAGAGGAGGAAAGTCCGACGAACGATCGGATGGTGAGGCCAATGGCAATGTTGCTTCGAAGTAGGCAGGCTTGAGACGTTCCAGAGCGATTGTGTCGGGCCGTCCGTTGACGTTGACAACGAATGTCGACGCACGATGCTCCAGAACTCGATACGGCCCGGAGTAGTGCGGCTGCAAAGGCTTCCGCACAGCACAGTTTCGCACGAAAACATGTGTAGCAGAGGTGAGCTGCGGAGACACGTAAGGAGACCTCGGTTCGTGCGGTCGTGTAGGCACGGGACGTATTTGCTGGAAGATGTTTTGTAGTTCGGAGACGTAGTCTCCGGCTGGTGGCACAGGTGTTTTGGCTGGGGGATCGAAGAAGTCGCATGGCAGGCGTAGCGAAGTGCCGTAGACCAACTCGGCGCATGAGCAGCCCAGGTCGGTTTTGATGGCAGCTCTGATGCCAAGCAAGACGAGTGGTAGTTGGACGACCCACTTCTCCGGTGATCCATGTGCCATGAGGGAGGACTTGAGATGCCTGTGGAAACGCTCGACCAATCCATTTGTTTGCGGGTGGTATGAGGTCGTGCGGAGGCGCGTCGTTCCGAGAAGCTTGAGGAGTTCGTTGAAGAGCGCCGAATCAAACTGCCGACCGCGATCAGTGACTACAGTAGATGGGCAGCCAAACCTTGCAATCCAAGTAGATACGAAGGCTGCTGCAACTGTGGGCGCTGATATGTCGGCGATGGGTGTAGCTTCTGGCCACCGTGTATAGCGGTCGATGCATGTCAATACGTAGCTGTAGCCCTTGGAAGGTGGGAGAGGGCCGACGAGGTCCAAGTGCACGGTGTCAAAACGCGCGTCCGGTGGAAGGAAAGACTTCGTAGGGGGGACGGGATGGCGATGGATCTTGGAGCGTTGACACGGCAAACAGCAGCGCACCCAGTCGCGAACTTGTGCGTTTAGCTGAGGCCAAACGTAGCGACTGGAAATGAGCTTCTGTGTCGCGCGAATCCCGGGATGCGAAAGACTGTGTACCGCATCGAACAGGCGTCTGCGGAGTGGTGCCGGAATGAAAGGTCGGGGTGTGCCAGTAGAAGTATCACAGACTACCGAAGTACCATCGGAACTCAAAACGACGTCCTCCAGTTGCAGAGACGTTGACGAATTTCGGAGGGTACGTAGCTCGGTGTCGTCACGCTGGTGAGTGGCGAGTAGGCCGACGTCGATGATGGAAGGCTCTGCGGTTGGTGTGGAGACTGCATCGACGCGGCTCAGAACATCGGCAGGAATGTTGTCGGTGCCTTTTACATGACGGAACGTTGTTGTGAACTCCGAGATGTAAGAGAGATGTCGACTCTCGCGAGGCGAGTAGCAAGACGCCGATCGGTTCATCGCGTGCACAAGGGGCTTATGGTCGGTCAAGACAGTAAACTGACGACCTTCTAGGAAGTGCCGAAAGTGACGGACAGCCAAGTACACGGCGAGTAGCTCGCGGCCGAAAACGCTGTAACGGGTCTGTGCAGGCTTCAATTTCTTGGAGAAGAAAGCGAGTGGATGCCATGTACCGTTGATCAATTGCTGCAAAACGGCGCCAACAGCGTTGTTCGAGGCGTCTGTCATGACAGCAGTCGGTGCGTCTGGTTTCGGATGTCTCAGCAGCGTTGCAGTGGCGAGGGCAGACTTGGCTCTTGTGAATGCGTTGGCGGCTTCTTCAGTCCACTGAAGCTCTTGCTTCCGTTTCGAGCTTAGCAGATCGTCTAGAGGGGCCACAAGTCGTGCACAATCGGGTATAAACCGTCGATAGAAATTGACGAACCCGAGAAATTGGCGAAGCTTGGTCATTGTAGTCGGCCGTGGAAAATCTTCGACTACGCGAATCTTGGACGGGAGTGGCCGAATGCCGTTCGCGTCGACTACGTGTCCAAGGAACTCGAGTTCCTGTCGACCAAATTCACTTTTGGCGGCGTTGATGACGATTCCTCGGCTGGCAAGGCGGGAGAACAACAACCGCAGGTGTTGAACATGTTCTTCAACGGAAGGGCTTGCGACAAGGAGGTCGTCGATGTAGGCAAAGACGAATGGCAAGCCTCGGGTGACGGAGTCGATGAAACGCTGGAACGATTGGCCAGCGTTTCGTAGGCCGAAGGGCATGCGGAGGAATTCAAAAAGACCGAAAGGTGTGGTGATAGCGGTCTTCGGAATGTCTTCCTCGGCGACTGGTAGCTGATGATAGGCGCGAACAAGATCAATCTTGGAAAAGATCGTCGCGCCGTGCAGCGCTACCGTGAAGTCTTGGATGTTCGGAAGCGGGTAGCGATCAGGAACTGTGATGTTGTTGAGCGCGCGGTAATCGCCACATGGACGCCAATCTCCAGTCTTCTTAGGTACCATGTGAAGCGGAGACGCCCAGTTGCTAGAAGAAGGTCGGATGATACCGAGTGCGAGCATGTGCTCGAACTCCGCGCGAGCAACCTTGAGTTTCTCAGGGGACAAACGCCGAGGTCGAAAATAGACCGGAGGGCCGGAGGTGACGATGTGGTGACAAACGTCGTGTTGGACCGGTTGCGTCCAGTCCGGCTGGCGTGTCAGAGTGGAAAACTCACGGAGGAGCTCGGCGAATGGTTGTTCCAGCATAGAAGATATGGGCGCAATCGGCGATGTGGTTGTTGCAGGGGCGCCGGTAACGGTCAGGTGAGTGACAGTGTCGATAAGACGACGCTGTTTCACGTCGACAAGGAGTCCATAGTGGTGCAGGAAATCAGCTCCGATGAGGGCGCGTCGGACGTCTGCAACCAGGAAAATCCAGCGAAACGCTCGTCGGAGGCCAAGATTGAGCATGACGGAGCGTGATGCGAAAACGGGAATCTTGGTACCGTTGACGGCTTGCAAAAACGACACAGGTGTCGCTTTTCGGTCGGAGCGTTGAGCAGGAAGGATGCTTACGTCTGCTCCTGTGTCGACTAGGAAACGTTGTCCAGTGGCTCTGTCTGTGAGGTAGAAGAGGCGACTTGTGTGCTGGGCCGGACCACTTGTCGCCGTCAGAGGTCGGCCGGCCTGTTTCCCTGCCACGCGCACGGGCGCCGGCAGTGACGAGCGTCGTTTCCAAAACGGCGATGGTAGTAGCAGACGCCAGGCTTTGGCGACGCGTGACGGCTGGTGGGTGTGCGTCTCGACTTGCTGGAACTTCGGTGGCGTGAAGAACGAGGTGACGCGCGGCGATGTTCAGCTGCAGAGACGATGCGTTCGAGACGCTCACACAGGGCGTCGAGCGGCGAATGTGGTGTCGAAGAAGACGGCAGCGTTCGCAGCGTGGTTACGCTCTCAGCAGTAGACGCTGTCGTGGCTGCGATGCTTGGGGCGGCTACTTCCATCACCTTGTCGGCCAACGCGGCAAGTCCGGTGAGGTCCATGGTAGAAGCTGTCGCCAAAACCATCTGCACGTTAGCCGGTAGTCGTTGTAAAAACAACTCGCGTAACAGCGCGTCGTCGATGGATCTCGCGTTGTCTCCGAGCAGCTGCTTCATTCGGCGAAGAAGTTGACTGGGGCGTCTGTCGCCGAGTTCTTCAGCGGACAGGAGCTGCTGGATACGAGAACGCTGTGAAACTGCCGTGCGCTGTAGCAGGGTCGCCTTGAGATCGTCATAGGCGTTCGCAGACAGCGGGGTGCTCAACAGATCCGCTACTTCGTCGATGGCGGTGGGCGAGAGTGCCGCAACAGCGTAGTGGAACTTCGTAGCTTGAGAGCGGATACCAGCAACTTGAAATTGTGATTCCGCCTGAAGAAACCACGCCGACGGATGCTGGTCCCAGTACTGAGGAAGGCGGACAGCTATGGCTGAGCAGGAGGGCTCACCGCGTTGCTCGGGGAGGTGCTGGTCTCGAGAACTCGTACTGTCGGTCCGTTCCATGGTCGTTTCTGCCACGGAAACGTATGGCCACTATCACGTCCGGGTCACCAAACTGTGGCGATGTGCGACCTCGCAGACCGACGAAGTCTCGACCTTATCATAAAGAATGCAAGCCCGACGCGTCCGCTGTGATCCAGAGTACTTTACTGACTGAAATGGAACGCTAGCGCGCGCAGGCCCGTGGCAGCGGCACCTGCCTCGTGCAAGAGCGAGCGTTTCGTCATTTTTAATGCGACGCTGATGCTGCTGCCGCTAGCTGTCGCTACAATACTATTGATACTGGCGAACTTGGCTTTTGTGTTTAGAAAAATTTATTGTGTCACAGACGATTAACACCGATAACATTACAACACAACGTCATAACATTAAAACACAACGTTCTCATGCAAAACTAAGACATCAAATTACGTGCATCACAAGACAGAATTGCGTCACATCTGCGCAACAAAGGAATGCAGCGTGTATAACGGGGCGTTCTACATATCCACACACACACATATGCAAACGAGTAGCTACAAAGACAGCACCAGTCAGGTGCGAGTATGTACACATTATAAACACACGTGACACTGCCGTCAACAGCAAACGATGCATTAGCCTACCAAAACCAGGCAGGCCGAAAGACAAGCTTCACGCGTTTATCAGAGACCGACACAAAGGGGCAAGACCAATGCCGAAGGAATTCTTCCTCACCGAGAAAGAATAGTTCATCCGACAGAACAGACAGAAGCTCTGAATAAAGTCGCTCTTGGATGGGAAAAAGAGCGCGATGGCGACGGCCTGCTGCAACCGCTGCGCAGCGGTTGCGCCATAGGCAGAAGGCACCTGCAACAATAAGAAGGCGAGCAAAACGACCTCGCGAACAATGCCCAGAAGAGACGAAGCGATTTACACCGAGCCCACGAAATCCGGCGTGCACGGCCCTCCAGAAAATTCGGGCAACTACACATTGCCTCACAACATGCTGATTAGATTCCTGAAGTCGGCAGTTCGGACAAGTTGCTGACTGCACCATTCTCCATCGCTCCAGGCGGTCGAGTGTGGGGAGCACACCCACCCTAGCCGCCACATAAAGTCGCGGAGGTGGCCAGGTAGGAAAGACTCCGTTAGTGCCTCCCACGACACACGTCTAGAGGGGCGAAGCTCCTTAAAGCGGCACCCGTTCGTCCCTCGTAGTCGTAGTCGTAGTGCGTAACCAGTCTTACGCTTTGACCTCCAAGGTGGTGCCGGTGGGAGATTTCTCCTGTGCGTTGTTGAACAATAAAAAAAATTCGCAGCGTGCGCGTTAACTAAAAGCCGAATTCTTCTGTCTCTCATTCCCCATTAGCAGCCATTGGCATGTTCCAGTAGGAAACGTTAGTAGAAGTGTTAAAAGCCGACTTCTGCTGTCTCTCATTCCCAGTAGCAGCCATTGTTTACCTCCAAGGTAGTGCCTGGTGAGATTTCTCCTGTGCGTGATTAAACAATAAAAATTTTGTTCAAAACGCCGTTGATTGATGAAATAAACCAACGAAAGACGCCAGATGTTTTCTAAAAGCAAACGAAAAGACGCCAGATGTTTCTAAAGCAAAACGAAAAGACGCCAGCTGCTTAACTAAAGACGCCAGATGTTTCTAAAGCAAAACGAAAAGACGCCAGCTGCTTAACGAAAGACGCCAGGTAAAGCAATGGTTTTCATCTGCAACCAGTGCAAGAACCACTTAGCTTACATTTCACCGACCACAAAGCGGTCATAATGAAAGGACAACGGAAACCAGCAATAAAAGTTTGATAAAACATTTAATCAATCGTTTCACGTCATTTTTATCGGGCGAATTAACGGAAGAAATTTCACGGTTTAACCGATGATTACTTCCAGGAGCTTCGCCCAATCTCATCATCATTCACCTCGTGGATCTGCCGTCAATTTTTTAAAATGAATAATATACGAACAATGAATATTCGCTTTTTTACATGTTGAGTGATATGTTCTCTACTGTAATGCATCTTGGTCGTACAATGGAGGAACTATAGAGCAGAAGCTTGTACTGTACTGCGTGGAGCTCTTGATATTTTATTTGCGTGCACAAAATATTTCCATCTGGTTGGGTTTATGGTCGTGCGTATAAAAGGGCTGCAGTTGTAGCTTTGTAGATCCATCCACAACATCGGGGAGGGACAGGATCAGAATATATCGACGATCGGCTATGATGTTGTTCTTGGTGGTTCTTCTCTTAGAGGGCGCATTGTCAGTGCGGCGGTTTTATATAGTCTTCTTTAAATAACAAAATCTCGACGTTACAAGCCATACTTCTGCTTATCTTTACGTCTTTCGTTTCCTTTCAGGCCTGCTTGCCATGCCTTTGATATATTTTTAGCAAGTGCATTCGAAGATTGTGGTGGCCCACCGGTAAGTGTAACTCCGCAGTGTGCGATAACATAACCATGAGATTACCGATTTTTCTCACACAGCTGCAACGTTATTTTTGGCGTTTCATATCTCGACGTAGTGGCAGGTGTGCTTTAATTCTTTTCATCACGCGAAAGGTGTCGGTAGTGTAAAAGCTCGGCGATGCTGTAACTTTTACCCACTGTATTTTCTGTGAGCGACAAATTTTCGTTTGTATGAAGTATAGCGATACTAACTCACTGCGTGTCGTGAGGTATTTCTCTGCGGTTGTCTTCCTTCTTCATGCTGGGGTGATTTTAATGCACTCTTTGCATCTCTGTAGCTAAACTGTTCAATATTTGTCTACAGACTTGTTCATTTCGTGCGCTTTTCTCCGAGCGCCTGTCCGGTTACTGGTATGAAAAAAGTACACATCGATTAGGCTGAACTGCACAAGAGTGTTCATATGTGATGAAAATTTGCACAACCTCAATGTAAAATGGAGCATCAGGCTGTAGAGATGTGCCTTTTTCTATGTAACCATAATTCCCGAGGCACATGTTTATCTACACAAATCCAGCGCACAAGCTGTATAATGACAGCGTGTCTAAGTAGATGCTTCTTCGCACACCCTGTGCCAGAAAGATGTAGTGAAAATTTACCGAAACCTGCGTCGATGTATACATCCAGTTTTTATGGTGACTATAGCCACCAAGAAAAGTGAACTGCGCTGTTAGTATTTGGCTGCACTAAGCAGAACAAGTTATTCAGCAAATGCGCGAATGTGCGTACCTTTATTACAGAGACATTAAATCGTAAGAATAAGTATACAGTGGTGTAGTACCGGCGAATATGTGACTATGAAGCATACTGTAGTGGGGCGTTCCGGATTATTGTTGTCCACCTGAGTTTATTTAGCGATAGTGCAAACGTAAGTTTAGAAGCGGCCTTGAAGTTCGCGTGCGTCACAACGCTGCCTACGTAGTGGGCAATGAAACCTGTGTCCCCAACCTACTGCTAAGCCACTGTTGGTGCACTCGAGCTATACAAAACTTAGAATGATCAGATCGCAAGTTGAAGGTTATACGTGTGTTGGCTGAACGTCAATGAACTGTTTAACTATCCTTGTTGCTATGCAGTGCGGCGTCGACGTACATTTCAAGGGCAACTGCACAGATCCCTGTTTCTGCTTCACTCAAGGCATGATGACTGGAAGTGGTGGCGC
This sequence comes from Hyalomma asiaticum, assembly GCA_013339685.2. NCBI lineage: Eukaryota > Metazoa > Arthropoda > Arachnida > Ixodida > Ixodidae > Hyalomma > Hyalomma asiaticum. Next base: position 25,439 of record JABSTT010002806.1, read on the forward strand.
TGGAACCGGCAAATGTGTGAAGACTAGATGAGTGACCACCTCTGCTGCGTTTCTGGATACCTTATCTTGGGAAATAAATATTGCTGAAAACTTTTCATGGATCTCTCACAAGGTCTGTTGTTTTGTACATCACGTCAACACTACGGTTACGCCTATGTAAGCCATTGGCCATCTTGGGAAGTACACCTGAATGTTCGATGACTACAGCGTGCTGTTTTGTCATTGTGCCAAGTCGGCCACAAGCGTAGTTTCAATTATGGCTCGTTCATCTTGGCCTATTCGCAGTGCGCAAGGGAACTTTTGTAATTTTTGGGGTAAAACATGTCAGTTTCAATGGCATATTAACTTCCGGTGATCAGCGAACATCGTCTGCCTGTGTTCAACGTACTTGATTTGTGTTGATATCGAAGTCTTTTTTTTTCTTTTGGCACATTGCTTTGAACATGCAGCAGTGGGGGCTGCAAAGCTCGTGTCGGACTGGTGGCATGTTACGCTGCGACACCTTGTGCAAGGCAATAGGCGGGCGTGGTCTCTGGAGTGCATTGGTGCAGTGGGCTGTCACTAGAAGCGGCAAGTTTCCACTTTCCCGGGGTGTGGGGGGGAGGCTATATATATATACCCATTGGAAAAACCAGAGCACCCAGTGCATTTCCAGTGCATTTTCTGCGCTGGGAGCACTGGAAACGCACAGGGAACGATGATATTTCACTGGGCGGTACGCACTGGTATGCTGGCAGCGCTAACTTGCAGTGGTGCGCGCTGGCACTGTACTGGGACAAGCTGGCATACCTGGAATGTCACTGGTATCAGTGAGAGGCTCGCTGGACAGCGCTGTACACTGGGTGGCTGCCTCACTGGTGCGAGGCGGAACACACTGGATGCAGCTCAAGATACGCTGGCGCTGGTTTGAGAGGCGCACGCTCTGTACTGGGGCCAGTATTAGTTGATTTCGCTAGGTATGAGGACTCTGGGAACATTTACGGCTTGGCCGCACTTCATGGCTGCGAGCTACAGTATGCAGCAATTCGCGGCGCACGGGCTCCACGCGCATTAATTGCTAGCAGCTGTGAGTTTACATTTGTGCATTCTCCCCGCACTTAGCTTAGACACGCAACGTCAGGTCTATGAACTATTCCGTAGTATTCCGTAGTACTATTCTGTAGTACTAGTGTTTAATTGTCTGGAGGAGTCGGTGCAACCAACAGTAAAATCAAACATCACCGCGCAGTTGTAACGTTTTCTTAATGACGTTCTCGACGCGTTCCAACTCACGCAGAAAAAGAAAGTTACCGATCGGTATCACCAGGCGGCAAATGCACCTCTGGCGATGCCTGCACATTCAATTACCTTAAATGCACCATAAGGTAATCGTCAGAAAGCATTCTTCAGGTCATATATAATAACGTAAGCTTTCGCAAACCGCCGAGTCCCGATCAGACGGTCCCAGCATGCTCCCAGTGAAGCACACATAGCGTACGGGCCGAGTCCGTCCCACACGAGAACGGTGCTCCAAGCCTTAAAGGGGCACTGACACCAAAATTCCGCTGCTAAGATCGCCTGCGGGGTCGATTTTCGTGGACATGCACATGTCATCTACCAAAACTCAGCGGCTAACACTGCTCCGAAAGTAATTTAAGTGAATATTAAAGTTCGCATGCGAAATCAAGCGCTACGCTCTAAGCCAAAATGGACGAAAATGGGGTATGCTGTTCGTCCTTTCGAGGACTAAGTGGGCTGCCACAGATTTTGAACCAATTTTGGAGTAACTGCAAGACTAACAGCAGCGGTTCAATTTTTCGTCCCCTGCGGTTACCACTCGATGGTTTAACGGTTGCCATCGGTGGAGCATTCTAGGCAGACTAACTGTTGAACCACTTCCGAGCAACCGGAAAAAAAATACCCGCATTTCCCCGAAGGGGAGTATGAGGAAGTGCGAAGCACGGGGTGATGCTATGAGGGGGCGCGCGCGACTAAACTGCAGAGCCGAGCGAAGGAGACGGCAGCGAGAGAGCACGCGCCAGCCGACCCACGTAGGTCTGGCCTTTTTTAAGTGCAAATCACTTTTACTGATGATGATGATTAAGTGTAATTAATGATTTAAAGTGTTGTTGTCATGATGCATTTGTACACACACACACACATTTATATATGAAGTATTATTTATTTATTTTACACTTCACGCTTTTCGTATGATGCATTAATGCACCTCGCGAGTGCGTCACACACACACACACATACACACACTACACACGTCACTACAGATCAGCACCTATTCGGCGGCCGAGGGTGAGTGCAAACCTAACGGGGGGAGAGGCACACCAGCTGCGCGGAGAGGATGCGAGGAGCCGGCGCGGCGCGCGCAGCCACGGCGCGGAGGCGCCAGCTGCACAACGCGCCGTGACGTCACGGCGCGGAGAGCGGAGCGGAGCCGGCGCGGGGCGCGCGCAGCCACGGAGCGGAGGGCGGAGCGCGCGCAGTCACGTGGGGCGTGACGTCGCTGCGCCGTTGCCACAGACGCTCCTCTGCGCTCCTCGCGCCGTTTCTAGGGGAGAGGAGGAGGAGCGCGGATGCCGGCGGAGTTTTCGGGGTCGCTTAAGAAGTGCAATCGCACTTAAAAAACGGAGGCTTCCCATTTTCACTCGTTCTATCAGCATTTATATCACACATACGTAATTACTTTATCAGCATTTAATATCACATATATACAGACTCTAATGCATTCAAAGGAACATCACACACGTAGACACGTAAACTTACACGCAAGCATATCAAAGTTATGCACCACATAGACCACTCAAACCACACACCGACGGTCGGGTATATATACTCACAGATATTACCCCACATGTAGCGCCGGTGGTAAGTTGCTGTTCAGCGCAATTACAAAATATATATTCACAGAAGAGCCGTGCGGTTAGCGTCGGCTCTTAGATAACCCACCACCGCACAGATCTGTTAATCTAAACCCGCCATATCGTGAGCGCGTTTTTAATTAACGAATTCCAATTAGTAGCTAGCACCTCGTCGATTGAAGCGAACGAGCGTTCGCAATGCCGTGCGCGAGCTCATAAAACACCCCTGAGCACACACAAACACAGTAACGGCAAGCATTCTGCCGCGGCGGCGAAGAAACGCGATGCACAGTTGCCCCGCCGGTGTACCTTCTTGCCGAAGTCGTCCCTAGGCCTTTTCCGTAGAGCACGGCTGTAGAACAAACGATCACGGACGCTCACAAAATATCCAGTCCTGTGCTATTTCTACGGTCGTTATTCCGCACACAAATGAAGAACAAGTCTCATCGTCACTGTCGCGGCTGAGATGTGATGTACCAGTGCCTCCTCTATTGAAAAAATAAAGGAGGCACTGGATGTACTTACCCCACCAGTGCCTCACCCCACTCGCTACGAACGAGACGGCTCGCAGTCACGATATGCAGCGTAGTCGCAGCGCGCCGGCGGCAGCACGTTGGTTCGGTCTGCCACGTATCGGCGCTCGCCTTCGCGATAGCTGCTTCACAGTGGTCGTCGCACGAGGCGAAATACACAGTTTTAATTACACTTTATTCTACGATACAGACAGTATTTCCCGGAAAACAAAATGCACTTTTCTTTTCCTTGCGCCGGCGATAGCTCACGTCGGCCGCCGACGGGCTCGATGCCGACGGCATGCGAAGTCTCTTTTCGCGTACAAATTGCAGCCATTTACTCTTCGGGCACTCGGTAACCAACTGCTAACGACTAAAACAACTTACTTTTGTTAGCGATGTAAATATCCGTTGTAATTCGGCGCGTTCAAGCAATGTATCCAGAGCGTGTAGGCTTGGAAGCTCGCACTAGGGAACACACACACTACGCTAGCAAACTCGCCGTAACACTGCGCCAGCCTCTGCAGGCCTGAGACGGCAGCCGAGCGAGTGGTGTCCTCCAGTTGTTGAGGAATGCATGTTTGCTTCCTTTTGTATTTTGTTGCCCTTTTGACAACCCACGTGCTTGAGCCTCTGACAGGAAGGGGGGCCTAAAGAATAGCGCAGCGGGGCAGAAGCATGGGAACGACGATCGGCAGACGGACTCGGGGGAGCGGACGAGAAGCGTCTAAATTCTTCCTGAACCAGTCAAACTACATGGCGCGGCCAGGCAGCGCGGAAGCAGACGATCCAGCGCAGACCAACGGGTGCTTGTTAGTCCCCCCATTGGTATTTTTCGTGGCAGGCTTTTGCACACGACACGCACTGGCGCAATATTTCGTCCTTTCGGATGAACCGTTCAACCGGTGGTCTAAATGTATGCAGTTAGTCCAATTTTTCCCAATTCTGGTTTAGAGTGATAGACGCCGTACATCGCGACATCGACAATAACAAAGGTGACCTGAAGGGGACCCCCAACTTCCGCGACGTCACCACGGCAGCCGAGCTCCGAAAGAAGCGTATCGCCGGAGTCTGGCTGCGCCCGGTTTGGCTCAAACCCGGATGTGACGTACCCTTAGGGAGGTACTCTCTGCCCCTAGATAGGTGCTGAAGCAGCTAGGGAACGATTCCTTGGCATGTCCCCAGTACTCATTTGCCCCAAAGGCTGTTCTGTTTTACACTGTTGCTGTACACGTTGCTCGAGATCGCTTAATGATTTCGTGACCACAGAGTTTATACACAACATCGACCATTCTGCCTTCTACCCCGAAGACCAGCTACATTAAGGTATGTCATCCGAAATCACTTCTTGTGTCGTGAAGCAACGCTGCTCATGTATTTCTCATTCTTGAATTTTAGGCCTTGGCGCGTCATGGACTCGACTTGCACGGCATGCAAGCTACTTCTACCGTGAAAATGCCGAAGAAAACGGTGAGTAGCCGCACAGTCACTTGTTTAAGCGCGACGAACCCGCGTGCCTGCGACCCACAGTTTTCTTGCGGCGTGCGACTAAGTTGGGCATCGCGAACCTCAGATTGTTGATCGTCTTTGTTGTGCCTGTACAGCCATGGGTTGCTGCCGAGGATTCATTGAACTAAAACAGTGCGAAACATGTGAGTAGACGGAGCAAGTACTGGCGCGCTCGTGCTCAACCGCCAGTCCATCCAGCGCTGATGTACGGTGATCAGCACGCTGCGCTAAATGATTCACCGTAAAGTGAGCATAGTCGGAAGTTCATCGGAACGCTTCGTTGGAGTCCCGTGTTGTAATAAACCGAGCAACACTAGTACCTGCTTTTGCTGTCGCGTGTTTGCATGCTTGCTTGCACGGACTGCCAGGGCTGCCGTTCTCACAGACAGGCCGTGCCCAACAAAGGCTACATGATGCAAATTGAATGAAGCCAATAAGGTTGCGTGTATGTGCTTGTTGATAAGGCATGCAGCACTTTGTCGCAGCATGGCAAAGACAAACACATGGTAAAAGAACGTTTGATGACACCTTTTTCTGTGCCATCGTCCTTGCAGCACAGCAGTAAAGTGAATGAAGCTCTTTGGTTTAACGGTGCTGTAATCATTTAGCCAATTTGGTGTGACATCTTTCTAGGTTATTCCGCACAGGAAAATGTGCGCACAGGGCAGCACTGACCTTGTGTTTACATGTTTTGATTTGGCTCCGCTTTGATCTTAGCTGGGAGGTGGAAAGCCCATGGGAATTTATTTCTTGAAGATACTTTAATACCAGCCTAATTGAGATAAACTAAGAATTTGCGTTCATTTGTGAGTACAGAATGTGCACTTCGACAGCTTCAGTAAGAGCTGCTTTTGCAGATACCTGTGAGGCCACAGTGACCAGATGCCCATAGAAGCGACTAGTCTGGGCCCAAATTACACTCTCTTAGAAATAAATTACAGCAGAGCCCCGTTACTGAATTTCTTAAGGTAACAGAACAAGAATGTGTGACCCAAGGAAATGTAACATCTGGCAAAAATATTATCATAAGGAAAATGAGGCTACATGACAGCTGTACATGCTCTTTTCATTTGCTGCCTGTAGAGGCATCACCCCCCCCCCCCCTTTTATGCCATTCTTCAAATTTCAAACATAAGCAGCGCAAACAAATGGACACGGATGCAGAGAGACTGGACAGGATGGGCACTGTACTCCAACTTAGTTTATCGAAACAGCACATGATGAACCTGACAGGACAGAGTGTTTGAAATCTGAAGAATGCAAGACCAACTAGCCCCGTAACATGTTCTGCTGCACGTCACACCATAGCTACTTTTGAGAGAATACTCGGGAACACCTGTGCTGCTGTTTCCCTATTGCTACAGAGAAATCTTGTTTCCAGCAGGATTTCTTTGTGTGGATGCAATTCACTGAGATGTTTGTGGTTTAGTGGTGGGAATATGGTTGGCGTCAAGGGTCATTCGTTTCACCCTGCACTACCTGGACTGGTTCACAGCAATGTTGTGTGGGTTCCGCCATCTTGCAGGGAGCGTTTTAACAAGTGCAGCAGCGGCGCAATGCCGAAGCAAATGCAAGCGTTAAAACGTCATGCTCCCTGCGGCTCGCGAGTTGTGACAGTTGTGATTCATGAAAGTGCGCCACCTATGCTGAATTGCTGGTTCATTCATTTCACCCTGCACTACCTGAACTAGTTCATGGTGGTGCCGTGTGGGTGCCGCCATCGTGCAGGGAACATTCCTGTTGTAGATGCTGACATCTAGGCAGAGCCAGGCGAAGCTCGTGACAGTGTGTGCTCGAGGTGTGCGTGGCGGACTCCTAGGCGAACACATTTAGAATAAACGTGTGTCCACGAACCCAGCATCCTGCCTTCTCGCTCGTCCCTGACGACTTCGACATGGTGTCAGAAGACAGGTGCTACCAGTGGACATTGGCCTCTAACTATATCCTTGCGGAGGATGCCACAAGCAAGAAAGCGCTGGTGAGCTGCTCCCTACACGCTTATTCTTGGAGCTCAAGCAGAGCAACCTCCTAACGTTCGAGGCCATGGCGTCGTTCATTATTCAACCGCTGGAGGCCTTTAACTTTTCATTGCCAAACGAGTGGCCGAACTGGAAATGGCGTTTTGGTTTCCGAACCTCTTCAGACTTGTGTGTAAAGCTTGAGCAACATTAAGTATACCCGCTGCTCTACATCATGGGTGAGCAATCTAAGGAAATCTATGCCACCTTTGCTTTATCTGAGGAGAACTCCAAGAAATTCAATGCAGGGGTCGTGGAGCAGTTCAACAAGTATTTTATTCTGCGACGCAACGTAATCTTCGAATGAGCCAGATTCAACACCAGAACGCAGAATGATGGTGAGTCGACTGAAGATTTCGTCACTGCACTCCACAAGCTTTCGAAATATTGCGAGTTCAGTGCTCTTCAAGAGGAGTTTGTGTGCAACTGCCTCGTGGTTGGGATGAAACATAAGCAGCTGTCTGCCATGTTGCAGCTCGACGCAGACGTCGCGCTGCAAATGGCTCCTGATTTCATCTGCCAGATCGAGACCGTCCGTCAGCAACAAGCTGAAGTGTCATCTGTGAACAAACTTTCATCGGGTCCCCAAAGCAATCGGTGTGCCTCAAAACAAAAAGACCAAGAAAAAAGCAGCAGTTCCTCAAGTGGGGCAAGCAAGCCAGCTACACTCTCAGCACAGCAGAGAAACCATGTCGTTGGCGTGGCCACGACCGTCACCCTCGCACTCTCTGCCCAGCGTGCTCTGAAGTATGCAGATATTGCCGGAAAAAGGGTCACTAGGCCTCAGTATGCGTAGTATGCCTGTCGCAACACCTGGATTGTGTCAAAACCCAGCAAGGAAGCTCCCGAAGCAGCATTCCTCGGAGCAATCAAGACGTCGGATGCTGGAGTGTGGGAGGCAGCAGTCTTGGTTCAAAGCCAGTCATTAGGTTTTGCAATTGACACTGGTGCCGATGAAACCGTTCTTCCAATGCAGGTATTCGGAATGCTGAAAAACAGACGTCCTCTCCGTCAGCTCCATGGTCCAGACTGAAAGCTCTCTCCAGCCACAGGAATAGCAAGAATCGAGCTCATCTACTGCAATCGTGAACCATTCAAAATGTCTGTCTTGGATGGGATCTGTACTCCAATGCTTGGCAGGTCACGGATCGAAGAACTCCGGATATTGACGTTCGTAAACAGCGTTTCTAGCAAAGTGGACACAAAAGAACTTCCAGCGGCATTTCAAGGAATCGGCAAGCTACACAAAGAACACCGGATTCAGCTGCAAACAGGAGCGAAAGAGCTTCTAGCCGCAGACCCATTTTCTAGGGCATCATTGCGAGATACAGGAGTCACCGAGCTAGAAGAAAGTATGGAAGCTTTCCTATGCTCCTTGACAACTTCTAGTCCGGTAAAGGACTGCTGCCTCCAATGGCCAAAGGCATCCCAACAAGCAGACCCTGTCTGTACGCAACTTTGCCTGTCGTGCAAGAGGGAACGGCCGTCCAGAAGAGGTTGACGAGCCGACCTAAAACCCTTCCATGACCATCGGCACCAGCTCTCTGTGGAGAACGAGATACTCCTCTACGCATTGCGAGTTGCCGTCCCTGACTCTTGCCGAAAAAGTCCTACGACTTTTGCATGAAGGACATTTTGGCGTAATGAAGACACTTGCTTGAGCCAGAAATTGTGTCTGGTGGCCCACCATAAGATCTGACGTTTCGTCCATGGTCAAGCAATATCATCAGTGCGTTCAAGCAAGGGTGATCCGGAAATTGTGACTAATCACGTCTGATTTTCCAGAAAGACCTTGGTAATGCATTGCAATAGACTTGTTCCACTTCAAGAACCAGTGGTGGCTCATAGCTACGGACTCCTATTCCAGATTCCCTGAACTGGTTCGACTCAAGAAGCTTACGTTCACAGCTGTAGTCAGCCACTGCAAGTCAATTTTTGCACGCCACGGAATTCCCAAAGAAGTGGTTTCCAACAATGGCCCGCAGTTTTTGTCGACTGAATTTTCACTCGTCGCCTTCAAGCACATTACATCTAGCCCTTACTATCCCCAACGTAATGGACTTGCAGAGGCTGCGGCGAAACTCATCTAGACATCCATGACGAAGATTAACGACCCTTACCTGACACTTTTAGCTATCGGGTTGACTCCTTTGAAGAATGGGTATGGCCCTGCCAAACTACTCATTGGTCGCCGGCTGAGATCCAGGCTTCCACTTTGCCTCACCGAGCTGGCACCCCAATTGCCATATCAAGACAGTCGTCGGAATTTTGAGGAAACATACCGAAAACACCAAAGGAAAGACTTGAGTCATGGAGTCTGCGAGTTGCGGAACTTCTTTACGGAGATGCCGTGTGGATAACAGCTATGAAGAGCAAAGCGAGAGTACAAGCCCCAGCCGATGAGTCTCGATCTTACTGGGTCAACACCGACACTGGTACTGTACGCAGAAACTGGACGCAGCTAGTTTCATATTCCTGAGGTCACGACAACACAGAAGACGCCAGTACCAGCGATTGTGCTATAGACACGCATTCACATTGCCAGGGCACTTCCCACGGACATACCAGAAGTGGGAGGTGCGTGAAGCCACCTACTACTGCGAACTTTGCTTGATTGCATTGGATATGTTGCAGATGCTGCCATCTAGGCAAACCCATGCGAAGCTCGTGACAGCATGTGCTCGAGGTGTGCGTGGCGAAACCTCACTGCAGCACTACCTTTTGGCCGCTTGCCGAAACAGGCAGCATATACATCCAGTCCTTGGTCTTCACACCAGTGAAGCTGAGTAGTGGCACCAGTGACTTTCGCTATTACTTTCCCCCCAACATAACAAATTCCAAATTCGTTTTGCTGGCAGACAGAAAGCAGTGATAATTTTCTACAAAGATAATAAATCATTGTACCAAGCTTAATATTTGCCTTTAGTGTCCTTTTAAACTTAAAGTGCT
>JABSTT010002807.1:0-36134 GCA_013339685.2 Hyalomma asiaticum
GTATTACGCGTCGTATCCGTGTAATTAATTGAAACAGATTTCCCTTATACCTACAGGCATCAATACTTATTAAGTGAGAGCAATTCGAATGAAACTATCGTAATGGTATGAAAGTATTGCGAAACAGGGTTTGTTCTTGCACAACGAAGTGGAATCAAGGCTTTGCTGACATCCCTCAACAGGTACTGCATGTTAGTCTCTAGGTGAGTTCCTTCGCGCTAGATAATTTGGCAAGCTTTTTCGTGGAGTGAATGAACCATCATATTTTTCTTATATGAAAAATATGATGTCATACAATAATCCCTTACCGTGATATAGCTAATCATCATCATCATCAGCCTGTTCAGGTCCACTGCAGGACGAAGGCGTCTCCCAATGATTTCCACTCTCTTGGTATCCATTCCGTCGCTCTTACTGTCCATCTGTTATCTTTTCTCCTCATGACATGTCCTGCCCAGGTCCACTTCTTTCTTTTAATTGATATAATAATATCGGCTACTCCTGTCTGTTCTCTGATCCATTCCGCTCGTTTTTTATCTCTTAGCGTTACCCCTATCATTTTTCTTTCCATTGCACGTTGCGCGCTCCTTAGTTTCATCTCTAGTCTTTTCGTTATCCCCCACGTTTCTGCACCGTACGTTAGTACTGGGAGAATGCAGTGATTGAATAATTTTCGCTTTAGTGAGAGCGGTAAGTTTCCAGTCATGATTTCGTAATTCCTTCCGAATGCGCTCTAGCCCATCCTTATTCTACGGAGAATTTCTTTTTCATGGTTAGGTGTTCCTGTTATTAACTGTCCCAGGTATACATATTCGTTTACACATTGTAGGGGTTCTTTGTTGATTTTAAATTCCTGTTCCTTAGCTAGGCTATTGAGCATAACTTTGGTCTTTTGCCTATTCATTTTTAACCCAATTTTAATACTTTCCTGGATTAGGTCATCAATCATGTTGTGTAGTTCGTCTCCATCATTGCTAAAGAGTACAATGTCGTCTGCAAATCTTAAATTGCTGAGATATTCTCCATCTATTCGAATTCCCTTGTCTTCCCAGACTAGACGTTTAAAGATTTCCTCTAAACATGCAGTGAATAGCATCGGGGATATCGTATCTCCCTGTCTCACACCTCTCTCGATCGGGATTTCTCTGCTTTTCTCATGTAGGAGTAGTGTGGCTGTGCAATCTTTGTATATGTTGTTTATGATTTTCACGTATACGCCAGGTACCCCTTGTCGTCGTAGAGCTTCTAGAACTGCTTGTATTTCTATGGAGTCAAGTGCTTTCTCGTAGTCGATAAAAGCCATATAAAGAGGTTTGTTATATTCGGCGTACTTCTCAATTACTAGGTTGATAGCGTGGCTGTGGTCCATTGTCGAGTAACCTTGCCTAAAACCAGCTTGTTCTCTCGGTTGGTTAAAGTCGAGGGTTTCTCTTATCCTTGTAGAAATTACTTTTGTAAATAGCTTGTATATTACTGGGAGTAGGCTAATTGGTCTGTAATTCTTTAACTCATTTATGTCACCTTTCTTGTGGATAAGGATTATATTAGCATTTTTCCAACTGCGCGGTACACTACATGTCTTGACACATTTCGTGAAGAGCGATGCAAGTTTTTCAAGTACAACATCTCCTCCGTCTTTGATCAAGTCGGCTGTTATACCATCTTCACCGGCTGCTTTACCGCGGGCCATGCCTTTGGCAGCTTCTCCGGTAATATCGGAGAGTACATCATTTTACTTCCACAGCAGTGGACGCGTAAAAAGATTTTTGCGAGAACATTAAAGGGGCACTGACACCAAAATTTCATTGCTAAAATAGCCTGCGGGATCGATTTTCGTGGACATACACATGTCATCTACCAAACCTCAATGGCGAACACAGCTCCGAAGGTAATTTAAATGAATATTGAAGTTCGCATGCGCAATCGAGCGCTAGACGCCGTACATCGCGACATCGACAACAGCAAAGGTGACCTGAAGGGGACGCCGCTCTTCCGCGACGTCGCCACGGCAGCCGGGCTCCGACAGTGCAGCTAGCAATGATGACGTCATAGCCGCCATTGCTTATTCGCCGCGGCTGCGTTAGTACACTGCCGGCGACTCCAGACCTCAAGAAAATAGTTGTTACCCAACAACGATGGCAGCAACAGCGACAACAACGCGCAGGACGTGCGAGAGGCGAAAGAAAACGAGCACGCGGCGATTGTCGTGCGGAAGTGCGTCACAGTTATGTGTGCTCACGTGGTCGAACTCGTTTACTCCATTGCGAGCGCTAGATGGCGCCAGTTGCACCGGGCGCCTTGTCGTTTTTTGAGCTCTCCCAAAGCGAAACTGAAACTAGTGGGTAATAAACAGGCCGTAAATAATTATCTGACGAGCGCTGGAGCAAATGATGTGCCGTGTTATGGCTAAGAGATCCTCAGCTACGTATTGCAGCAAAAAGACATCAGACGAAAATTTTCGTGTCAGTGCCCCTTTCGTGTCCCTTTCAGTGCCCCTTTCGTGTCAGTGGAGCCATGCATTTTGTCATATACTGTGGTCTTCCGTGTCGAAACAAAGACTTGTCAATGATTGAGTTACTGCAACTGGATTGTTTTTTACTGTAGTGGATGGTGTAACGAATTAATTGGGTGGACTGTTAGCCTAGTATTGTAAGGAATTACCTCAAGCGAGTAATTTAAGATAGAAGCTCAGTAGTTTCGAAATTACTTTTACGGTTGTCGGAGCACTTTGTGGACACAGAACTGCAAGATTCCGTCGGAAGCGGATGCCCCTTTCCAGTCAGGCAGGGCTCAACGGAGAGCAACTTGAAGAAATAACAGCTTGTCGGCGACCGTACCAATTCAGCCATCAACCGAATAACTTTATAGCATCGTGATAATAGTTGCTGTGGTACAACCTGTCTGTTCAACCCGATGCCGTTGGTTGCCGTTGGCGTCGCGGCTTCCGATCTTTCATGTCGTTTGGAACTGGGCGCTCCTTCCAGGAAACCAGCCACTTGAAACACAACTCAATTAAATTACGATGTATATCGCATCAAAAATAAATCGTAATCGAAACGTTTCATGCCACCATGAGCGGCGACACCGGCAAGTGACTCGGTAGCCTCTCCCAGAGGGATCACAGCGACGCCGAACCAACCAACCGCTCCAATTTTTTCACATTACACACCCACCGCTCTGCCATCTGCTGTATAGCCATCTCGGACGGACCGATCCGACCACGAAAATCTACCCGGCTCCTCAGGCGACCGGTAATGGCGTTCCATTACGACAAAACACCCCTGATCCGACTGCTCCAGCGGCGGCGCTTTTGTTCCAGGCGTGGATTACGATCCGTTAATACACGACAGAGCTGAGTGCTCCCTAGCGGAATCGGTCGGGTGCTCCGAATCCCTCGTTGGAAATAAGCACGGGTCACAGATTCTATACGACGAGCCGAAAAAATGTCCTGCTTTTTGCTACAAATTTTTCTCCTATTTTTCTTGCTAGAAAAGCTGCGTCAAAACAAGAAAAACCAGTACCATTACTTGGTTAGGCCTTAGGGGTTTAGGAAGAACATGGTTGCAGACGCGCGCTGCCTGCAAGAGCAGCCTCGGAGAGGAAGGACTTGTCCGCACATAAAAAAAGCGGAAAATCGAGGGATTTACGTGCACCTGTCGGCCAATGTACGCCACACTGGGTTACACGATGAGATGGATGTAGCGCCCTCTGATCATTCACAGGTTCCTGACGTGCAAAGCCATAATGTGCGAAGTTGAAAAGGCTTGGAATGAACGAAATGCAAAAGCGGTCGCCAAGACCACGTGTTGCCTTTGGCGAAAACTATCCAAGATCTTCGATCGTGTTGCGATAAAGAAAAATAAGGCACACACACACAAAAACACAAAACAACGCGTATGCGCACCGTAGCAGGCGTACCAGGCAAATAAACATGCACCGGATTTTTGTCGGGCTCCTTGGCGTGATGAGTTATACATTATACGCGTCACAGCCCCTGTCCTTGTTTGGCACTGCATGTAGTGTTAAAAAAAACACACCATTGAACCACTGATATTTTCATTGAGCCTCGCGACCGCTACGCCGAAACGCGTGCAAAAAGTGATTAAACTTTCTTCTTTCTTTCTGCGGACATTTTACGGAGCGCAAATGTTGTTCAGTTTCGTTCATCATCCGCATTCTTCAGCCATTCCTGGACTTTTCCCTTCAATGTACGCAGTCGCCGGAGCAACGTTCCGTACTCGTACGTTCCCTTCCGGCCGCCCAACGGATTGTGCCCGTGAGAGCAACGTTGGACTGGACCACCTCCTCGTACTTCCTCAGCATCACCTTCCTGAGAAGCGCAGGACTAGGCGATGATCCCTTGAGGGAGGCTTCGACAGCGTCGCACACGGCCACGCGGATCGTCTCGTGCTGCACGATGGAGTTGTAGCGCTCGGAGTCGCCCTGATGCCTCTCCCTCTTGCAGCCCGCATCGTTTAAGTACGGCTTCTCCGTCAGCAGCGACTGGATCGAGGTGAGCACACTCGAGAGGCACAGCGCGGGGCTCCAGGCCGGACCAGCGCAGGTGCACAGAATGCTGAGGGACACGCTGCCACACTCGTGCAGGTTCGGCATTGAAGCGCACGCCGCCGCCGTCGGTGTTCATGAGGCGAACGCAAGGGGGCTTCACCGGGTACTTCTCCGGGAAGTGTATGACGAAGTTGAAGAAGCCACCCTGGTACGGCGTGTCCGCGGGTCCCACCCAGCACTAGTGCATGGATTACGTTGGCGTTGTGCCCCACGGGCGCGATGTGCACTCCCGGCGGGGGATCTTTGAACACCTCCATGATATCGCGCTTGAATAGCAACCGGCATAGCGATGATGTCTTCTTGCGCTTGAAACCTGGGTCCCAACTTCTGAGCGGGTCGGCGCTGTACAAGGTGTTGACGGTCTTCGGATGCGGATTGGTGGCTCGCGTGGGGCTCCAATAGCTGTCCTCTTTCGACTCACTTGGTTGTGCTTTTGTCGAGATGACGGTCTCGTCGTCGGTGTCCTCGTAGATGTCGAACTCGTAGTCGGACGCCGCATCGATGGACTCGTCGATGAACTCGTCGTCCGTCGCATTCTCGTCGGTCGCCTCATCGACGGTCGCGGCGACAGAAGACGAGTTCGCGGTCTCGTCCGCAGCCGAGAAGCCGCCGCACGAGTTTACAGTTTCGTCCTCGTCAGGTTCGTGCTCCTCACCTTGAGGCGGCGACGGTGCTGATGTTTGGCGGAGCTTCCCGCGCCTGCCGTTGTGTCGTCATCTCGGAGGTGGTAGCCGGGTTTTGAAGCGTGGTGCCTTTCGCAACCACACGGTGGTTTGCCGGACTTTTGCGCACTCGTAGATGAGAGCCGGATGTTTCGGAAGCAAACGGTGACTTCTGCAGCAGCGCCTCCACTTTCTCTTCCTCTCACGGTCAGGTGCACGCGGGTTTATGGAGCCCTCAACTTCTTTTTCTCATTCTCCAGTGAAGCAAGTAACAGGGGGAAGAGAAAGACAAGGTGAGGGCTCCGAAACAGTGGTTAGCGCATTCCTAAGTCTTGGATTTTTTTGCTTATGACCAAATTACTGACAATTTCCCCAGAGTGGGTCTAAGCCACAGATTGTCAGGCGAACAAGAACAAGAACACGTGCGGCCGTTGATTAGTGGAAGGGCGCTTGTTTACCCGGGTTCGAATTCTGCCCCCTCAGCACGCGTTAGGTTGCCTTCGGTCTTTACTGCAAGTTTTTCTGTGTCCGCCCCCTTGTTATGATCACAGCTCGATCGCACGCTTCATGTTATGTTCTGGATGCTCTGGCAGTAGTGACGCGAACAAAATATAGTGTGAGCGCCGAAGGCCAGCATTGGGAAACCGTGACCTATGTTAATTGGCTCCCATTGGGACGGGCGAACCACGGCCACCCTTACCCTGCAAACATCCACCGTATAAACGAGGGGTTAAGTCTTGCGGCGCCAACTCGCACTCTGGCTCGCACGGCGCCGCGCCTCTCTGCATCGTGTTATTGCATCAGCGCTGCCGGAACTCTGAGAACGAGAGTGCTTGGCGGCCGTTGCTAAGCGGAAGTTGACGTGGCGTCTCGCAGGGGCGAAGCCAATAGCGCGCGACTTCGGCTGCCAAGTTTGCTAGCGACCACGGATTCAAAACCACTCTGCCGACCACAGCTCGGTTTTGTTTATGGAAGTCGCCAGCCCCAGTCGTCTGTACTCGCGGGCGCCGCAATGCCACGCCCGACACTGACCTTCATTATGCAGTACAGAAAAGAGCTCTTGATATTATTTTGCCTCACGAGTCGTTGCTTCTGCAGATCAGAAAACTTACTATTCAATAATGTTTGAACATTCCGGTGGAATCGCCCAGGTAGGACTGGCGGCTCGATAATTTTAGTCTGATCGAAAATATTTCATAAAGCTTCCAGTAATTTTGAACACGTATGATGTGGCTGCGAAATTTCGGAATTAGATTATTTGTTGCTTGGATCCTCTACGTTTGCGTTTGTTAACAGCTAGTTCCCTAATGCAGTATGTGGGCTGTTGCATCTCGTCCGTAGTTAAATTTAGCAGTGCAGACGGAACCCTCAGCAAACAAAGGCGTGCGATTCACTCACGTCTCCACGCCGCGACAGTATTAGAAACCCACAGGACAGGCAATGGAAACCCACAGGACAGCATGGTACACAGACAGCAGATTCGTGGGCGAAAAGACAACTCGATCAACCAAGGAGGCGCGGCAGCGTTCCACTATTGAAGGCAGCCAAGATCCAAGTCTTTCGGGCAGCGCATAGGCTGCCGGTTATGTATAGTACTAGTGGGGCACGCGCATAGCCACCGCATACTTCGTGGTTCTATCACCAGATAGCCGGAGTGCGTGACTCCCACAATAGAGGAATACAGATAATCTGGATTTTGTTACCCAAAGTTGTAGTTCTCAGGCGATCGCAGTAACAGCTAGGGGACTTCAATTCACACCATACTTCTTGGGGAATAAAAACAAGCATTTGCGGAAAGCGACTGTCGAATTGGGAGCACAGAAGCAATACTCATTATCGCAGTTCAGGTGAAATCATCATTTTTAAATGGACGTTCCTCATCACTGTAAGACTTGACTTTTTTTCTTCTCATCAATTCGCTATTTCATCTGGGGCAATGGGACTAGCATGACCCCATTGCATAACTTTTCATATCATGCTCTCGCATCAGGGTATTTTCAGAAAACAACGATATTTTAGTAATTACAAAAAATACGAAACTGTGCTGAAGGAGGTTGTTAACATCGCTTAGTACGTGTCGCCATTGATATTGAAATAAATATTCGGCGGCAGTGACGCTGTCGGGGATGTCGAAGTGTTTCGCAGGCCACACGCGTTCATTACAGTACAAACTAGCAATCGCCCCTTTCTTGCCACGGTACGGTCCGCTTTCAATTAGCGCGCTGATTTCAGTTATACTCAGTAAACAAAACAACGGCACATTTTCGGTCGTGTTCACTAGTAGCCGGAGAGGCACGTAACACGCCTTCCACATCTTAGTCCAACAGGTAACTCGACAAACAGCCCGGCGGCAGAACTCGATTCCTGCGTGACTCTGACTCAAAATGTCGCTTGCTGGTCGACCAATGATGGCTTCACGGAGTCTTCGCTTGCCAAGGTTGACTGCGTGACGTAGTGCTCTCTCCCAAGTTTTTCTTCCTCCATGGAGATACCACTCACTCGCCACACTGCTGTCGATGTTCCTGGTGACACCACGGTAAGAATGCACCCGCTCATGCACATTCTGCAGACTTTCATGTTATTCGTAAGGCCGGACTGAATGCCAAACAATTCAGCATTGGCAATTTTCTCGCCGACAGCTTCGCATGACACGGATTCGCACAATGTGTGGGATCTACAGCATTTTCTAGTTAGGAACTTTACTTTCAAAGAACATGAGAAGAGACATCCCTGTTGCCTATCATCGTAGCCCGAAATTATAGAATCACTAGAAATTTGCGCATAACATTTATTACGCAATTAGGCATTTGGAGTAGCCACTCGTGTTTTTATATGTAAAACAAAGACGCGTTAAAAGGAAATGCTATGTTGATTCCCTTACATTACAAATTTGGCATGGGAGTGGTGTTGCGGGACGAGGTTTTGTTGTTCAGTACCGTCAGGTTCGCTGAACGCAGGTGGTGACGCATCAGTGTATGCGCGCAGGTCGAATACATTGCATGCGATATCCTTAATTACGTTTGCCTATAAACGCAGCCCTGTGGCCTGAACCATACCAGCTAACCATCTGTTACCAGAAGGGCCTCGTTTTCTCCTACCTTCCACGTGGATAGAGGAATGATTTTATCTCCGATTAATCGGTAACCCGAATTATGTAAACAAACAAATAAATAAATAAATAAATAAATAAATAAATAAATAAATAAATAAATAAACATGTAGTGATAATCATTGCTTCGAAAGAAAATTCAAGTTTGTTCTCCTGTATGACACGGAGATACGTTATTTCAGCAGCCCATAGGGTTCTGAAAACTGGCGCCATGCAAAAGATGGCTAACAGGTCGTCGGTTAGCAGGCTGTTGAGTCGCGTCTCGCGCGTCGTCTTGTTCGCACTCTTGGGCAGCGCTATTTAAGGCCGCTCATTTCCGCCCCCCCTCCCCCCCCCCCTTTTTTTTTTCAAAGGAGGCACCCGGGCAGGGCAATAGCCTGCATAAATTGCAAGGCTAGATCTGCCAGAAGGCAAAATCGTCGTCCTCCTCTTTCTCTCAGTGTATACACGGTATGTGGCTAAACAGAATCCATCCTTTGCGTGCCACGTTTGCCGCATACATGTATAAATGAATATCATGGCAGGGAGCAACGTAGCATCCAAACAGACTGAATAAGAGAAGCTAAGCCATGGCGCTTTATGACATACTGCGTTTCTGCATGTTATTCTTTATGGTGATAGTGATGATCTACTTTTATGGTGCGTACCAAGACTCCTTGGCACGAGCACTGGTGGATGTCCCCATCGTCGTCTGCGTCGTCGCGAAAGTAGGGATGCCGTCAATGATGAACCATTGTAATACGGCTTAATACGGAGACTGCCGTTGTTTGGCAACTTTCTATGCTATTAATTAGACGAATACGCGGCGGAACTTTCTGTCTTCTCGACCATGCGGTGTTAGCGATCGAGCAGGTCAATGTTTAGATAGCGTGCTTCGACGAGCCCGTATTTTATTCGTTTGTGAGCGCGGCGGCACTGGAAGGACTAATAATAATTAGCTCCGTCTCAATTCTGAGCTCACTGTAGGAATAATTAGCTCCGTCTCAATTCTGAGCTCACTGTAGAAGACGGTGCTCATTGAGCACCGTCTTCTAACTTGGATTGCAATGTGCATTTCGGGGGGGGGGGGGGGGGGGTTGTTTTTTTTTTTTTTTTTGTCAAGCGTAACTTTCAGCATACGTCGTGTTCAATCACACTGACACCAACATCAACAGGAGCCGCGGCCGTTCAGCCATCGCGACTACGTGTCGTTGCACGATAGAACAGGAACAGCCTTACGACGTACAGGGAAGACGAAATCTTTCCCAGGGACTTGTGTACAAGACAACTGGTCGTCGACGAGCTGTGTGGAGTGGTGAGTGCCGAGGAGACGAGCTCGCTGTCCTTTCGTTTCAAGGGCGTGGAAGCGGATGATGCGCGCGCTCACGGTCGATTCCATCTAGACCTGTCCGGGGCCACTACGTTACACGTCCAGTGTAGAGACAGCAGGCAGCAGCCCGACGACAACTACTCGTCACACATATCGTTTCCTTACCTCGTGGCTGTTGGGCAACCACACCAGCATCCACAATGTGGACGTGACATGTGCAACGACCGCCGACGTTCGCAACAATCAACCGTCTTTACTCGACGGCATTCGCCCGACGAAATCGCGCCAGCCTCATCCCAAGCCGCGCTTCCCGGACTTCTCTCGAAGCTTCAAGATGTTTCGATGAATTTACGAGACGTACACGCTACCACTGGGCCTCGAGATGATCATCTATGACAATGCCAACAGCGACAGGCATTAGGCCGCATCATTTGTGCAGAGCGACACCGATCCACATTCCAGTGAGATTTCGTCCATGAAAACTGGAAGCGGCGACGTAGATTGAACACTGCTGGAACCCTGGTTGGTTGCAGCTTGCCGACGATGATGCTGTTCTACAATAAGTGTTGAGTGTCGGGCCTAGACGCGTAATACTGACACGACTATATGAATAAACTAGCACCGTTTGTTTTTTGATGTCTAAGTTGTACATCTTTTTTAAAGCTGTGAGGTAGCTATAGTATTTTTCTTTTGCTCGCAAACTTAAACTTATGCCGTGTACACCCGCTAATCAGTGGCTGGCGACCCAGGTGAACTTAGTTTTCTGCGGGAGAAATAAAATCTAAGAAATTTACCCTCAAAATTGAAAAAAAAAAAAAACGTCAGCGTTCAAGTGCCATAGACGTTGTTAGGGCAACCTCGCTGCGATGGCGAAGCTGTAGTCAGGGCACATACATTTGCAGGTGCCTTGGGAGGATTGTTACGTCAGGTGCAACGGAAACCAGAATAATTAAATACGTTTGCTTTCTGTGCTTAAGGTAGAATTTTTGCATATTTTAGAGTGTTTAATACAATATGATTCGTGTTTTTTTTTTCTGAAGTGCGGCGGTCTGCATACGTCATGTGTACACATCAGCACGAATCCTGGCCAGTCACCCATCGCAACTACATGTCTTGCGCCTATAGAAGAGGAGCAGTCCAATGGCCTATGTAGGCTATAGGGAAGGCGATGTCTTCCAATGGACGTGTGAAGGAGACGACTGAAGCTGGACAGGAAGTGTGGCCCGGATAGTCCCGACGAGTCGCAATCACTGTGTGCTAGCGTTGCACCTGCGTGGAACCAAATGATGAACGTGTTGGCGTTCGGGCTCGTCGAGATCGCTCTGGGACCGCTGCACTACAAAAACGACGTCAAGACAGCAGGTAGGAACCCGATTCGTACCACCACTCGATGTACATCGTTTCCTTATAACGTGGTTCTTGTGTCAGCGCCCCTACATCCGGCCGGTGGACGTGATAGACCCAACCCACGCCTACGGTCCTTCGGATCAACCATCGTTCCTGTACCACATCCGTTCTGTGAAGTCACAACTGTCTCCACGCATGGTTTGGATGCTGCGCCCCCTTTACCAGCTGCACGAATCCATTCCGAAATTCTGAGACGGGCTTCCAGTTGACCATTATCGACAAGGGTGAATCCAGGCGGGACTATCACTAGAATCGTCGTGTCTGCTCAACTGATGAACGTAGCTAAAATTCATAAAAATAGTTTTTTTTTCATTAAGGCTTGTTTTACAATTACTTCTTCATACGTCTTAACACGACAGTTTAAGACATTTAAAGTTTGCGCATCAATACTGCGATGGAGTCAGCGGGGATGTATGCGTTGGTAAGAAGCAGAAGGCAACGAAGTTTCGGTATGTAGGCGACACATCATATCTCCGAATATGCTTGATTGTCGTTTGATTAATGAATCAATTCACTGAAATTCCCACGAACGTTTAACGAAACTAAAACGCTATAAGACTCCCCATGGAAGCATGAAACGTTGAGATAGTTCGTTTGACATTTGTACGAGAAATAGAGGATAGTTGCCTATGATTAACCACAGCGATCAAAGGAATGGAAGGAGGAATGACGGAAAAATTGAGAATAGAAATAGACTGGTTAAAACAAGCGAATGCATGGCTCCTTTTGGAACACATCGCGTGTGCATGCTGTGGATCTCATGATGATGATGATCAAGTTTTATGGCGCCCAGTTCCCAAGGTGGACGTTGCCATCGTCATTTTCGTTCCTGCGAGAGCATAGAAGGAAGCCGACGCTGAAAAATTTGAGCCCACCATGGCTTATTATATAGATGTTTCCTTTAAGCGGCGGCATTTGAAGCGTTATAGTGTCTGATTTTCAGCGAAAGCTTTTCTGCACTCTACGACACTACGTTAATCAGCAAATAACGTTAACGAACTTATTTATGTAGACGCTTTGGGAGCGCGGGGGCGTCGCTTAGAATGATAAATAATTCCACTGGCTTTATTCGTCGACAGTAGTATTTTCCTATTTTTGTGTAACGTTTATTACACTGTGCAATGAGGGATTCTTTTCTATATAATCTAACCATCAGCATACCTAATGGTCAATCACATCACAACCAACATCAACGCGAATCCCTGCCCGTCAGCTGTCGCGACTGCGCGTCATTTTCCCGACAACATAGAAATACTCCTGTCGCGATCTGTCGAGGAAGAAGAATTGGCACCGCAGCACGCACCGCCGATTGCTCGAGCATAGTGCACGCGCAGCGAACAGTCGCGGCCAGCAGCGTCTCTCTTGGTCTGCGCTCAACCGATGTGCGGAGCCCGATGGCGTACATGAAAGATGCTCTGTTTCCCAGCGACGTGTGGAGCAGGCAACCGGACAAGCTGCGTGGCGTCGTGAGAACCGAGGAGACGTGCCCAAAGTGCGGTGACGTTACGACTGCGTGGAAGCTACTGGCGCATGAGCTCTCCTTCGACCTCAGCGTGACCAGTCTCGCACCGATGCGCTACTCGTCCAATGTCGAGGCAGCAAGGAGGAGCCCGACGACCACCACTCGCTATGCATCGTTTCCTTCCTTCGTGGGTCTTGTGTCCCCACCTTTGCGTCCAGAATGCGAACGTCATATGTGCCACACACGCCGAACCCCCTACGTACCAACCGTGTTTGCCCGATCACATTCGCCTTACGAAGCTGGCCGTGGCTCGTCCGAGACTCGGCTTGCTGGACGTCTTCCATAGCTTCAAGATTCTTTCCTGAATTGTGGAGACGCAGACGCGCTTCCATGGGCGTCAGATTGTTCATTATCGACGCTGGCGAAACGAACCTGCTTACGGCAACAAGCATCCTAGCAGAGCAACCGGTGTCCTCTCCAAGACAACTTCAACCACGAACTCGGCCTGCAGTGACACTGTGGGAATATAATCAATAGCTTAAGGGGTTGTAATGTTCCGATGTTCATATCGCTTCGCTACAAGTGATGAATTTCCAGTGTGGACACGAACTATACGCACATGTGTTAATAAACGGGCACTTATTTGTCTGCAGTTTGTAGTGTTCCTTCTGTCATTGGTACCTCGTCCGTGTACAATATATACAGAAATAAAATGTACGATAATGTTTCCTGATAGGGCTAACTGTTTTATTTTTTCAGAAACAGATGCACTTGCGCTTTTGTATAAATAAGATACTCTGCCGTAAAGAACTTCATAGCTCATGCAATCTTGCAAAAGTACTAGTTCAGTCAGCGCTGAAGCTCTTGAAACTAATGTCATTATTACTAAATTCTCACGGCGAATACAAAGAGAAGTGGCTCATATGGGAAGCTATACAGTATGCTTCAAGGTGCCCTGGGATTCTTTCCGTACCTAGCGACAAAAGGGTGCCGATCAGTCGTGGGGGCTCCTGGGAACATGTGAGGCAAACATTATTGCACTGCATGCGCCATAGAACTTCTAGTTTGGTTTCTAGTGGAGCAGAAACGCGCCACCTCTTCTTTCAAGAAATGGCGTCACTGGGGACACCCACTGAGGCTCTTGGCCTAGGCAGAAATAGCACTGGTTCATCTCAAGGTCGTGTAAAGATAATATGTGATGCTTTACTTGTTCGTTTTGGGATAAACAAATACAACCAATGTGTGTATCTTTCCTTAAGAAGACCAAGAAATGTCAAGCAGGTTGATTTGTGCTGTCAGTGACGTCATTTTTTCAAAGAACACCAGAGGATTTCCGGCTGTACGGAAGGTGAATAGCAAATTCCCTTGTGTAGGCAGCGGAATAATGATTGGCTCACATGTTTACACGAGCTCCAACGACTGAATGACGCCGTCTTCTGGTCATTTTAAAAAGTGTTGCAGGAATTCTTTAACCCCTCTGCGCTCCAGTTCGTAGAGGATTGAAATGCAAATATCATTAATGGCGCTCCACACGGATATAGGCGATTTTATGAGGACCCAGGCTTTTCTAAAGTTCAGTAGCCTATATTTTCTGTAACCACAGTGGTCTTCAGATAGTTGTACATTAATGCACATTTTCTTTCTTTAGTAAAAAACGTTTTACGAATACATTTAATGTGCTGTGGCTTGAGCACCAATTTCAGCACGTAAATATTCCCGCCAGTGTTGTGACCACAACAGGAATCATCATATCATCTACCGGGCGCCATGTATTTTCGAGAATAAGAACTTGGTTCGTTAAAGCTAGTATTAAAGTGGTCTATTAAGCGTTAAATGAATCATGAAGGATCATCAAATTTTCCGTATAAATGGACTGACTGATATGGCCGAGTACTAAAGATTAGTAACAAGAAGAAAATAACCAAATTTATAATATGGGAGCGACACTACATGTGTTTTTTTTTACGTTATTCTCTTTCTAGGAACCTTACAGTTCATTGGAATTTCTACGCATGTTACAGAGCATCGCAACTGGCAGCGACCGTAAAAGATTCACAAGCTCTCATTGTGAATGTAGAAGTAGAAGACAAGAAGGTTGATACCTATGGAAAAAATCAAAATGCACAAATTGCGCAGAGTACCCAAGTGATTATGCAGAAATGATGGGCACGCGCGACGCATTTAAGGGTACTTGCTAATAATTCTGTTTCATTTATAGAAAAATCAAACGAAGCGGAACCGACACGCCTCTAGAATGCATTGTAGCCTCATATGACAGACACATAATAGTTTTAATCGTAATTTTATTAGGTGATGATGTGTTTGGAGTCATGTTTGTGTTCTGTTTTTCTGTACATGGTCGCCAGGATAAAGGGAACTAATCTATCGATTCTATTATGTGAGCGATCTGGGGTAGATGCGGCGTTACGAGGGCCATGTAGTTTTGTTGCTGTTGAGTGCCCTAGAGTAGCTGACACCATGAGTTTCCACGCCGTTGAGATTACACGCTCCTCAAGCTCACGTAAACGTGCCCTGAGGACTCCACCTGACCGTCATTCACCACCAACCTCTTTTTGTCTTGCCTCCAAACTTTGCTTGCGCTGTCTCTCCAATGAAGCGGTAGGTCGCATGGCATAGCGAACTACACAGCATTTTCCTTTAGAACCGTTCCTTCAAAACAAATTAGGAATAGTGTTTTCCATGATCAAGATATTTGCTCATTTGGGAGTTCAAGTGATTCTCAGATATATAAGTCAGATGTGGCGACGTTTGCACGTCTGCCCTGGGACGATGGTTCGCCAATTTTCCTGAAAGGGGGAACGCAGGTTTGATCAATAATCTTGCGAGGTTATAGCTCTCCGGCAGCCTACAGCCAACATTGTCTGCTTTCTCGTCCTCCCTTTGGACGCACTATATCAAACTAAAGAGAATCCATAATTTGGCATTCCTACTTGCGCGCCTGTAGGTAAGAAAAGATCACAACAGGGACAAATGGACCGTATAAATAGACAGGATAAGACCCGCCAATGCAGGCCTCCTTTTCGAAGTGCGCGTCTTTCCTTGTTATTCCTGCTGGATGGTGATGACGATCCACTTATATGGCAGTGGACCTTGTCATGGTCGTCGTCGTTGCCAAAACATATATAGGGAAGCCATAGTTTAAAAAAATCAGAACGGGATACTAACTCTTAATCTTCCGTTAATCGTCAGCTTTTGAAGCATTACAGTGTCTGATTTCAAGCACATTTTCTTCACTCGAGTATGCGGTCGCAACGACGGTATTCTTTATTCATATGCCCTGCTTTCACAAGCATGTGCTTTGGGCATCTGTGGGGCCACGTAGTAGTTCGACTACCCAGGAGGGGACGTCGAATCCCTGGCCAAGGGCAGGAGGTCACGGTTCTTGGAGATTTTGGGGTCCCGGAAAACGTGGCTAGTTTGCTCAAGTTTGGTCCCAAGTTTTGCGAGCACCCTCATCTTGACAAGACCGAACTCCTTAGCGTCGTCAGGACTGCAGTCGGTAGAGCAAGCACAGATGAAGTTGACAGGTGCATCAGAGAAGGCGTCGACTGCCTGCAACAGCGGGTTAAAAAAGGCAATACAGCTCGGCAGCGCACAACCGTGGCTGTCCTTCGAGAGGCTGGCCTCAAGCTGCTCGTGTCGGACAAGGAAGGCGGATTCGTCGTGATGCCTCGTGGAATATACAAGAACAAGGCAGACGCGGCAATTTTGAACAACTTCAAGGAGGTGCAAGGAGTGCCTTCTGTGAAGGTAAAACCAAGGGCTCTTCAGCTATGCAAGAATGTCGGACTTACTAGGTTGGCATTCGAGGTAAAGGCCAGCAAGGGAACCAGCCTTTCGATGTTCTTCAGCGCAAAGACCCACAAAAAAATTTGCCCATTTAGGGCTATTGTTTCGGAGCGTGGAACTTGGCAAAAACAAGTGGGTCTTTTCCTGCGAAAGTTCTTGTGCATGCTTGAAGTGGACGACAACTTCCTCATAAAGACGCCAGGTACTGTTTCTACTTTTCTTCGGGATGACTGTCCGATGAGTGCGCGAGCTTTCTCTGTGGACATCAAGGATCTGTACTACTCTTTACATCAAGAGCTTGTCTGTGCAGAATTCGGCAACTGTATTGACAATTTCGGTGCAGTTAGGTTTCAGAATGCATGTGGAATGAACGTGGATAGGTTTTTAGAGCTTTTAAAATTTTACATGAGGTCCACCTTCGTCGGTATGGACGATAATGTTTTCATACAAAGAAAAGGTGTGTGCATCGGCTCATGCATTGCCCCGGTTCTAAGTGACATTTTACTGGCCAGCTGTGACCGCAATCTAGCCAGGAAGTTCAGCCAGACCAACACAGTAAAGATGATGCGATACGTGGATGACTTTCTAATATTTTAGCATGCTAACCGTTCTGACTCTCAGCCTGCGGCTGCCATAATTCTTGACGTATTCCGCACTGAATTAAGTTTTTTTTTTTTTACTTGACCACGGAGAATCCGGTCAGACAACAAACTACGATATCTAGACTTGGAACTCTTGTTCTCAGATAACCACGTTTGTTGGCGCTATGCTCCTCGGTCCCGCAAGGGTCTCCTTCCCTTTTCTTCTGCACACTACAACATTGTGAAGCGCGGCATTGCAACACCCTGCATGAAGGCGGCACTTGTAAGGTCTTGTTGCCACCAAGTACAGGCTAGCTTGGAATCACAAGTGTCGCGGTTGAAGCTCGCGGGTTTCCCTGAAATGCTGTTATCTAGCATTGCGGAAAGTCTCGAAACGGTATTAAAGAACTGGCAACCGGCAGTGGCACAACACCAGGACGACTCACGGAAAATGGTCGCGGTTATTCCGTATGTCCATAAGGTTTCCCATAACCTAAAAAAGTTGTCAGCAGAGCAGGCATATTAGTTTGGTGTTCACAGCCCGTAACAAGCTAGGTAACATTTGTCGACAGGTGAACCGTGAGGCTAAGGCCACAATAAGTTGCAGGAAGAATAGGCCGCCTTTTCTAAAAAATTGTCGCGACTCTGTTGTTTACAAGATTCCCCTGTCTTGTGGCCGTTTCTATATTGGGCAAACTGGCCGGTGTGTTGCATGGGTGAGCACGCGAACAAAGTTAAAAAGAAAGCCACTGATATCCACCTGTCATTGTATTGCAATGAATGCGGCTGCGAGCCATCTTTCGAAAATGTGGTTTTCCTGTCTAAGTACCGGGATGAACGTGCTCGTCTTGTATCAGAGGCCTGTCACATCCATAGTAGTGGAGAAGCATGCACTAGCCTACCCTCCATTTCTCTTCTTTCGAAGGAGATATCGTACCTGAGTTGTTAAAATTGAAGATATATGCAGCTGGATTCTGCGCATGCTGATTTTGTTGGGTGATACTGGCGGCGTATTTATGCACGATGATTGATGCAATAAACACATATGGTTGTTAGTCAGCACCCGTGTCTGTGCTCTCTCTTTGTCCTGTTGTCCTGGGCTGTTTCGTCTTCCTGCGAACAACATTGGTTTTAATGAGTTGAAAAAAAAGACAAAAATGTAAGTAATAATGTTCACACGAAGGACAGAAAGAACACACGAACACACGTACTTCAGTTCCTGAGTCGCACGAGGGCCAAGTCTAAATTTATATCTTAATAAATCTGGTTTCTCCTTAAATAACTTCTGTTTGGTATGCAATGAGCCAGAAACGATTAATCACTTCCTTCTGCCTTGCCGCCGATTTTCTTCACTCCGCCGAACGTCGCTAAATTCAATATTCCGTAAAGTGCGTTTACCTTTAACAACACCAAATCTTTATCTTTTGGTGCCGCTCAGCCTGGTACTAGCCGCAATGAGGTTTTGTTAGCATTGCATAAATTTATCGAAGCCTCCGGAAGATTACGATGCTAGCGCTGTCGACCTCAGGGTTTCATTCCCAATGTTTCTTTCAGTAAATCCTAATGATTATTTTTTAATTAAACTTCTTCCTTCCTATTTATTTTTTCTTAAATTTTGGCCATGGCCTGTTAATTTTCCCGTTCCTTCTATCATTACCTGTAGTGTGGCCAATCCCCCTCGTGGGTATGTGCCAATTATAAAGGCCACACCAACAACAACAACAACAACAACAACAGAGAGCAGCATGAGACCTCACGTGGCATCTTCTGTCGTGTTGTTGAATTGGAGGCAGTGTGAAACGCATCGAAGCGGCCTCCCCGTGGACAACTCGTCTCGCTTTGCCATCAATGAAGAGACAGCTTTCTCACCGGACTCCCCCGGAAACAAGGGGGACGGCACTGCAGCGACGCGAGGGGTGCAGGAACTCGAACACCTGGCAGAAGGAAAACATCAGCTGGCGGAGGTGAGGCCGACCGGACAGCACGACGAAATTGGCTTCCTTTGCTTGCGTAAATAACGTTTTCAGCGGAACGGAGAATTAGAATGGCGCCCACTGTGTACGTACAAAGCGCTGTGCTAATGGGCACCGGCCTCTGCTCCCGTCTTCTTCTTTATATGCTCACAAATTGATCACATCGAGACCAGTGCACGTGAAATCGGCTCACAGGTTTGGCTCAATAAAAATTCTTAACGAAGTCAGCTTGATAATCGACGGCATTGATCAATTCATGGCGTCTCGTTTGGTGCCTTCCCGACATTGCGCTACAATGTTACAAGGGCAGGACAGCTCAGTGCTACTGAGACTCTATAGTGTCATATGCCTTTTACCCTATGCGTGTCCATTCCATCCACATCATATATCACGCCTTTTTCATGGGGGCTCATTTTCCACGAAATCGTGCCTACTGAACTTTGGGCTATTGTTTCGCGAACAGAGTTGTATAAACATGACTACATAGTGAATGGTCAGCTGCCGTGCAGAAACGCAATTACTGGTACATGATAAAAATATGCAGATAAAATAAGTGTAAATATACGCCTCGAGTTTCCTTGAACAGCATGTAATATCTAAACGAAACCTTTTCTGCCCATTTATTGCAAATTCTGTGGTGAATCAGCCTATTTAATTTTCTTTTCGGTATTATTACTTAAAGTAGCTGTGAGGCGTTGGACCATTCAAGGCAATGACGGCCTCCAAGGCACCTTGTAGTTCAATCGCAATATACCATCACGAATTGCAGGTTCGCCAGGGGAGCATCTCTTGCCTCCGCTTCTCCCAGGATCCAGGAGCAAGCACGATGCGGCTGTCTCCTACAACAGACTACTCCCGATATAGAGAGCATTATCATTAGAGTTAGGCCAGAGTACTGCTGGTCATTAATGCATTGCCATTAGAGTTAGTCCAAAAGAGCACTGCTTCGCAATGAACATTGTGCTTAAGCTAAGCATATTTCTAAGTTTCTCATTAAAGGGCACACATTGCGTTTTCAACTGCAGTGGATTCTTGTTGAAACAATCTTCACAAGAACGGGAAAATCAAGTATATCATGCCAAGTTCATATCGACCGCATAAAAATTTATGCCCTCATAGGCGTGTTGATCCGTGGAAAAACTCATCAAGCGATATCGTATCACTATGGTCACTCTGCGTGCATTGTTAAATTGCATACGCACAGATCACACAACCAACCTATTCCTTCAGGGCCCTGAACTTGGCGCAGTCAGCCCTGCTTCCAAAAGTGGCACAACCAACAGCACGCAAACAGTGGCCATCTCGGCAGTGTTTCGGGCCAGCCGAATAAATCCTATGGTACATCAGCACGGCCACTGCAAGCGAGTTCACATCGCAATCATAAACGGGAGTCCGGAAAAGAGCCGCTTTGCCTGGTGAGCGGCATGTGATTGAGTTTTCAAGATGAGCAAAAATTACCCCGCTCTAGTTTTTGTGGTCCAGGGGAACTCTAGGGTGGCATCGTAATTCACTGAAAATTTCTTTCGGGTGAGGCATTTTCCATTCGGGAGGATAATCATGCTTCAGAAACGCCTTAGTTTTCTTAGCAGACCTTCGTGAAATCTCCAGAGCGTATGCTTTTTATATGTCGCTTTCCTGCAGCTCAACATCAATACAACTCATTCATCTATACATACTACGAAAGAACCTAATTACACCGTTTCGATCTACTCGCAGAATTTGGGCCCTTACGTAATTCGCGCACACCTTGCACTTAGGAAAGCATACATTGCTCTCCCAGTAGGGACTTAGCCAGAGCGCACGAACAAACATGTACAGCAAGAACGCAGCGCAGCCCAGGGAAGTGCCCTCCTTCCTCGTGTATTCATAGCATAGACTCAGCCATGGACACGTCGCGCTTTGCTTGTTTATTCCGAATGGGCTAAAATAGCAATACGCCAAAATAAAAACCCGTGCACTGTCATAGCATGTGATGATTAAAATTAGAACCCCACCACTGCGAGGTAATCTACCCGTGAGCGATAATCACGGTTCTTAAAGGCATTTGGGAAAGCACCTGGCAGCGCCATATACGACGATTTCGAATTGCACTTCTCGTTTTCGCCTAATGATCTTGAATAGTCCACGACCTGATTTGGCTAGTTGAAGTACATCTTGTGATAAATTAAAGAGTCCGTTCCCTTTCGCTATGATTTCTCACTGGCGTAATCCGTGGCGCGCGTCAGGACTGTTTGCACGTGATTTGGGAAGTGTCTGCGAAACCCCCGCGTAGTTTGCCCGTCCCCCTTTTTGATGCCTGGATACTTTAAAAAATATAGGCACATTATTCGAGTTAAGTGAGATATCCGAAACTTTGTTCCGCAGAAGTTTATAGACTTTCATTTACAAATTATGTCGCACACACGCGATATTTTCATGTTTCACTGTAATTTGCACACTTCCGTTCGCGCTGGTGCCATTAGAAGCGATTTAAGAAGCGAAACTAAAGAAACACAGCGCAAGTGCGGTTTCCATCGCGTGATACGGCCGACGCTGCCTTAGGGAAGGTACTTTTATATACTGAGCATGCAACTGATGCCGGAGGCGCTTTTCCTAAATTGCGTCAGGTAAGCACGTGAACGATTAATTCCTTGTCTTGGGCTCATGGTAGTGAATGTGCGCTGCGAAAAGTGCACATTAGACTTCAGGTGGCAAAAATTAATGCACTACGGCGTGCATTTTAATCGCATCATGGCAAAAGACAGCAAGACCCCGCAATTCATTTTTCATGTGCCTCGCTTTTATTTGCGAGTTTCTTTCCTTTAAAGCTCCATCAGTTTGAGTAAAAAATTACATGTAGCTCCATTGAAGCAAATGCGCAAAAGAAAACAGTTAATTATACCGCGCATTCCGTTATATCTAGGTCGAACTGTAGATGTTTCAATGCATCCATCGAATCCATCACGGACTAGTTACGCCCGCCCTTCATGTTATAACTCTCACGGGACATTTGAGGTACGAATAAATAAATAAATAAATAAATAAATAAATAAATAAATAAATAAATAAATATTCTTCTGTCACAACAACGAATCAACGAAATGGGTAAAAGACTCGTTTACTTGTTTAGTAGCAACCTGCTGAAGCCAACAGACAATAAAGTCGAGGAAACAGGCGGTTTTTGAAATGTGCCTGACATTTCACGTGCTCTGTTCGAACGAACATTTTTTGTACTGGGAGGGTTACAAACGAGATAATATAATCTATGGCACGAAAACTGCTGTATACCCAAGTAAACAAGAATGGGTGTTATAAACACATTCAAACAATAGTTATTGCTGATTTCAACTTTCCTTAGCTAATCCTGATATACAGATGGCATTCTTCTTGCGAAAGTTTAATATACGTTGACTTCTATCGACATGAGATTATAAGATTCACTCTTTTTTGATACATACACACATGGACGCAGTTATCCATATTGACAATATTGGCATATATGTTGACTTGCATCGATATGTCGCAGCTTGCGATAAGTTCTTCGCCATAGTAGAATGCATGACATCTTTGATGTTTTAAAAATAGAATATTCTATAAGAATAAAAATAGCATGCTTCAAATAGGCGCAGAAAACATACAATCACTCTGAAGGCATCACAAAAACATGGCCCTTTATCCCCATAAAGCATCCAAACAACGACCGCCTCTTAACAAAGCTTTGTTTCAGAGAAATGTGGATAGATTTGCACGAATGGCAGGTGTGCGATTCCGGCACACTCGACCACCTGCCGCCGGCGCGACTACTGCTGCTTCCGGGGGGGGGGGGGGGGGGGGGCAATGTTACGTGGGCGCTTCCGAAGAGAAACTACTGCGTGAGGAGGGAGAGGTATACGAGTTATGGAAGAGCAGCATCGACACAAACCACGCAGTGTTGTCAAGTAATGCAAAAACATACGCAGGACACCTGTGCAGCAGTCCCGGTTTTCTTTCCGAGAAGTTTCAGAGGTTGGAAGCTGCGGCCGCAGGAAACCGTCTTAGTGTAGCGACGAAGGTCCCTAGGCACGGTGCCCTGAGCAGCGAAACAGGACGAGACTATCATGGAAAACCCCTCCGCGAGAGGTTCACTACCGCTGAATTTTGAAGTTCATTAATGTATATGATATTGCAGTTGGTCAGGGCTCTTTACTATGACGCCGAAATGAAACTGACTAGTTCATAAATCAATTTGCTACTTTCATTAAAATCCCATTGAAGCGTCCTTTGTGCCTTTATTATTTGAAACAAGCTTGACTCATTCATTTACCCATATGATGATGATGTACTACATTAGAAAGCACTGACCAGCCATCCTCTATAAAAATTCGTGGCTACAATTACTCGCTATAATGAAAGGTAAAACAACTAGGAATTTATTTTTGGGGGAATTTCTTTTCTCGAAACTATAAGTGCTGTCTCAGGCTTGAGAAGCTCCATCAGAGCTCTTTGAGTGCCTTTTCTCGAAGGAAAGCAATTATTCTCTCTTTCTGAATCTTCTGTTCGTCACGGGGTAGCGGACACGAAGGTAGAGATTAATTTGTAAAGGTGTAGGTTTCTGTGTAGTGTGCCTATGAGGGTGTGTATATAAAAAGAAAAATATAAAGAAGCCTTAAAGTCTGCACTCTGTCATGGGGCAGACTTTCTTATGCTGAATAAGCTTATTCGTTATGCACACACTTAACTTGTATACGTGCGTTGTCTCTACCGTTTACTCTACGAAAAGGTAATCATCTATAACATGTAAATCTAGTCAATAACCGGAATTATAACTACATAGCCCATGCTTCCACCGAAAACACGTAACAGTCACGTGACATTTTTATCGAAATAACACGTGTCCTCAAAATCTGGGGAGGAAATGTCGCGTAACACTTTCTTCCACAAATCACGTAACCCAATGTTACGCTGCATGTTCCCGCCAAAATGACGTAACGAAATGTCCCGTGACAGATTTCCGCCAAGAACACGTAACGCAACGTCACGTGGTATTGCCACGTCACGTGGCTAGCTTAAATAGTTTCGCTCTTAAAACTGTCACGACTGAAAAATTACTGCCATCTCAAGCAGCTACGCTGCTATAACCAAATACCATCATCATCAAAAATTAGAAGCGGTCAGTTTAGTCGTCATCAGCAGCGCTTTTCTCTCAAACGAAGACGATGAGGGTCACGTGCGATCTCGGCGCGAGCAGCCCAGCCACTCGGCAGCCTGAGGGAATACGTGTCACCTCCGGTCAAGCTGCGTTACGCACGTCGAAGAGGCCTCCCAGAAGTCACCTCTTGCCTTGCCTTCATCGAAGAGACAGTTCCCACCTCGCTCGACAAGGCGGACTGCACTACAACGAGGCGAGCGTTGAAAGTGCTCGAAGACACGGCAGAAGGAAAACATCAGCTGGTGGAGATGAGACTGACCGGTCAACGCGACACCATCGGCTTCCTTTCCTTGCGTAAGTAAGCTTTTCGGCGGAATGCAAAATTAGAAAGGCGCCTACTATTGATGTATAAACTGCCATTGCTAGTGGGCGCCAGCTTCTGTTCTCTTCTTTGTAAGCTCACTAAATGACCAAATCGAGGCCAGTGCGTGGGGCTTCGGCCCGCGGGTTTGGCTAAATGTCAATTCTTAACGGAAACATCTTGGTATTCGATGGCTTTCTTCAATTCATGGCGTCTCCTTTGATGCCTTCTTCAGTTTGTGCTACCTGGTTACGTGGGCTAGAACGCACAGTGTTTCGGGGGCCCTATAGTGCATATGCCTCTTAGCATGTGCGTGTGCCTTCCATGCTTAGGCTCCATATGTCACGCCTTCTCCATGCGGGCTCATGTTCATCGAAATCCTGCCTATTTAATTTTGTGCTATTATTTCGCAAACAGTGCATTGCTTAAACGTGAATACATATGTTATGGTCAGCCATAGTGCAAAATCTTAATTACTGCTGCATGATAAATGTATGCAGACGACTAACTCGAAATATACGCCTCATGTTTCCTTGAACAGCTTGTAATCTCTTCTTAAAAGCTTCTCTGCCCACTGATGATAAACTCTGCGCCTAATTTACGTATCTCTTTTTTCTTTTTGGTATTATTCTTTAAGGTCAACGTGAGGTCTTGGATCATTCAAAGTCATGTCGGCCTTCACGGCACGTGGTACTTCAATGTGGATATATGCTCACGAATTGCAGGTCCGCGCTGGCAACACCTCTTCTTGCCACTGCTTCCGGTTACCCACGAGCCAGCGCGACTTGGATGTCTCCTACAGCAGACCACTGCCCAAAAAGTGAGCATTGTTTTTAAAGTTGTCCCGAGTAGCATTGACAAAAGGACGCTGCTTCGCAATCCATGTTGCATTAAAGCGTAACCGCATTTCTATGTTTCTCATTAATGTGTAGACATTGTCTTTTCCACTACGGTGGAATCTCGTTTAACCTCGTTTTCCGTTTTGTGTAACTTCACAAAACGGAAAAATCAAATAGGTCGAAATTATATGAGTCTACATATATAGTTCAAGTGCATACGCACAGATTACAGTACCAACCTACTACTGCAGGACTGTGAACAGCGTAAAGTCCGCCCTGCTTTCAAATGTGGCACTGCCAGCACCAAGCAAGGACGACGCCACCCGAAGAACTTCGGCACTTCACCGTGGCCGCTCCATGACCGTTCGCGACACATTCAGAAAATGGAGTCTGGGAAAGAGCGCCTTCGCCTGGTGAGCGCTATATGATTGCATTTTGGAGAAATGGAATAATTACATCCCACTCCTTTTATAGACCCAATAGGGAGACATCTTCATTGATGAAAAAGTTTTCCGGTTACAGGACTTTTCTTTTTGAGGGGAGGTCCTACTTCAGAAAAAGTTTGTTTTTCTGGATAAATGTGTATGATACCGAAATCTAAGCGAGTTGGTTAGAGTTCATTCTGCGAATAAAAGGCTTGAAAACACGCATACAAGAAGTGTGGACAACACTGACACGAAATCCACTGAGCGAGAGGACGGGAGCAAAAAGAAGAAACACCTTTGTCTGCATCCTCAGAATGGTAACGCCACATGCCAAACGACCTAAGTGAAATAATACTGTTAAAATATTATATCCCTTCGCCATATAAGCTGATCGAAGGCTGACTCATTGCTCCCCATAGAATTTCTGCCAGGCCTCGACCAGCAAGCACGTTTCTTCACTATATCTATTGTTTCACGCTTCCATCTACTTGGCCGCGCGGTGACAAGCCCAGAAGTGCATCGAAATATGAGAACGCCTTCCACCGATTAACGACTTTTATGTTCAGTTAATCTCTGAATAATAAAACGCCTCCTTTTGCAACGAAGAACTAAAGCTTTCCCTACTTATGCAACTAGCTGTGCACCTCCTGTTAGAAGATAATATTGGTAGGTATGTTGTAATCTAACGAAAGCTACTCGCTCACCTTAGAACTCTTTTCTCCTACAAAACATACAAGCGAGAAATCCTGTTCGTGGAAATGTTTCAGAAGAAGATACAAGACAAGTTCGTTTATTAGGTTATCTACAGAACTGTTTAACGTCGATGTTGGCGATGTTGTAGTATCGATGTAGATGACCTGTATTTCATCGTTGCACACGAGGTTTGCCAAATTAATTTGGATGAGTGGGTTCAGAAACAACCGCAGATGGCTGATTTTATATATGGTGGCGGAATTTCCACGGGTGTATTTCGAATTATTGTGTCCCTCTATTTCAAGTCAACGCTGCTTATACGCACAGAAAATGCGCGCTTCTGCTTACATCTGAAACTTCAGTAGGTTCAGGGATTATGTCATTCTTAGTTATCATAATTTAAGGAAGATCCAGAGAAACTTAGGGCAGGCCACGTAGCCCGTTACGCTGATGATTACTTGATTCTTTAGTCAGAATGAATTCGGATCTATTATCACCTTTGTAAAAGATCAATTTAAACTTAAAATGGGGATGTTTGTAAGTTGAAAGGAATAGGTGCCTCAGGTGGGCGTACTATAGTTACTACCTATTTGTTTGGTGTTTGGCAAGATTACTTTTTTTGGCAGTACTCCCACAGATCTTGTACAGTTTGGATGTGCTCCCCTAGATACATCACACTGACCAATGTATTGGTACAGGCCCGTGAACGTGGCGGAGTCAGCCTGGATTTTTACAGTGGCGCCACCAACGCCCAGCCAAGCCCAAGCAATCGCGGCATTGTTATATACCAGCCTTGGAACTTCTTCAGGACTTCAGCATGGCTGCGGGCAGCCTGTTCACATCGAGGCCGTCAACTGGAGTCCGGAAAACAGCGCTTTCGCCTGGTCAGTAAAACATGCTTGCATTTAATTTTTTTTTTAATTGCAGACCACTTGTTTTGTAGCACGAAGGAACTCTTGGGAGGCGTCTCAAGTGATAAAAAATGTTTCCGACCCCGAGATTATCCTTTTCCGAGGGACATCATGCTTTTGAAACGATTGATAAAATCTGTCCCTAATCTTCACATGCTAAATAAGAACAAATGATATAAAAAATAATTATCCTTCTGAGACGATGAGGCCTGGCTAAAGGCGCAGGTACGGCTTCAGAGGTCGCTTCCACGTTAACTACAGGTACCGCACCATACATGAGCTACACATTGCACATATGTCTCACACATATCAATAATCATTGCTTGTAGAAGTCTGTATATTATATGTGTATAAGGGTAATGATCCAAGGGTCGCGATCCCGTGACCCTTGGATCATTGGTCGAGTATAGACCACTGTGGCGGGGCTGATGTGCTCCCGAGGGTAAGATACAGTGACCACAGGAATTGAGATCTCGGATTACGCTAGGCTTCGGGAGCAATGTGGGCTTTTGCCCTCATACTCCTATTGATCATTGCACCTTGTCAAGGTTAGAAACTGCAAATACCTGGGCATGACTGCAACAAACACATTGAAATGGAATATACACATATCGAACGGTTGCGCGTCCACCTTCCGTTACCTTGGCTTTCCTACAGATATATTAAAACAAGCAGCTGTCGAGGCAAAACAGTTAGGTACAGCAATTATTTGACCGAAGCTTGAACATGCTGCCATTGTTTGATATGCGCACACTAGACATAACATCGCTGCACTCGAGAAGCTTCAGCGTGTAGTTGAATGGCTTATTTATTCAAAGTATCGCCAGACAGACTCCCCAACTATCTTAATGCGCCAGAACGGTATTTAAACACTGCAGCTTCGGCGTACGACAGATAGGTTGAAGCCTTCGCAGTTGAAACACGGGAAACTAGCTTTAATCAAGATGACTTCATATCGCCCCTCTTTGCCTGAGAAACAAGGCGCAGCCATTCCCAGACCCTTACTCATTGAAGCACCAGTACCGACGCGTTCAAATTGCCTTTTTTCTCCACGCACGATAAATGAGTGCAGCAATCCTCCATCGGACATTTTACATAGCGATAAGCTAATAGAGCAGATGTGACATACAGTGTGGTGGCACCTTTTTCTTTTTCTTTTTCCTTCTGCTTTGCAGGTAACTATGCGCTTAGGTTGTCTTCATTTCCCTTTGCAGTGATAGCGCCCATGCTCTTCTCGCTGTATTTGGCTCATTGTATGCCCGTATTGGACTAGTCGGCTTGTACAGTCTAATCTGATGTGTAGATGCTAGGAGATTTGTGGTAATGTTTTATGTTGATATTTGTTGCAGCCCTAATGGCGGATAATAGCGATATCATTTCGTTTGCTAAGTTATCTGTCTTTCTACCTTAATATTGTGTTACTTTGTGTTTCACATATTGCTTTCTCATCATGATCAACCTCGGTGCGCCCCCTGAAGGGCAAATGCCTCTCCTATGGATCTCCAATTACACCCGTCCTGTGGTAACTGCGACCCCGCTATCACCGTAAACTTTTTTCTCTCATCTGCCCGCCTAAACTTGTGCCGCCCCTTTCCGCGACTGCCTTCTTTGGCAATCCACTATGTTACCCTTAAAGGGTTCGTGAAATGTTTTCTGAAGATTTTGTGCTATGTGCGTATTCGGGATCCTGACCCTTCAGTCAACAACATGCATTGTTCCGTTGCATCGTGTGGGTTGATGTAGAGCGATAAAAAAATGCAGTTATGGTTTCACTGCGCGCGTTCCCCTCAACTCTGAAGTTGACGTGATCTTAGGAGCCACCAGACCTCCGAGATTAGCGCGTCCTCGGAGGACACGAGAAAACAAACCGTGCTGCAGCTTTGCTGCCGAATGGCGGCACCGCACGGTTTCTAAGTATTTTCTTTCTTTCTAGTTTTCAAATAAATCGATTCTTTTAGAGCAAACGCGAGTTCACTAGACCTTTGAATTTAAAAATATCTTACTGCAACGTCACCGAATTGTACTACGCCCGCCAGTACTGTTGCATAATCGTTTCGAGAGCGCAAGAACGCTGGGGCTTCGAAAGGGCGTTATTAAATGTGCACTGAATATTTCGCCAAAATATTTCGGAATCGGCTTGTCGAATGCATACTGAAGCAGTGAAAATTACAACCGGGCATTTCCATATTCTTCTCACGACCCCTTTAATGAGCAACGGTTGTCTTGCTTTTGCACTACATGCCTAACCTACGTTCATTTCTTTTTCTTATTTCTGTTAATATGTCCTTAACAAGCGTTTTTTCACTGACCCACTCGCTCTTTTCATGGCCCTTAACGTAACGCCTCTATCATTATCCGTTCCATTGATCGCTGCATCGTCTTCAATTTAGGTTGAACCCTTCTAGTGAGCCTCCATGTTTCTGCCCCGTAGGTAAATAGCGGTAAAATGCTGCTGCCATACTTTCGTCTTGAGGGACAATAGGTACCTGCCATTCATTATCTGAGAATGCCTGCCGAATGCAGTCCACCCCATTCTCATGCTCCTCAATATTTCACCCTCACGGTTCGGTTCCAGGGTAATATACTTGGCCTAAGTAAATGTATTCGCTTACCACTTCCCGTGCCTCGCCACCTATCTGAAACCGCTCTGCTAGCCCAAGGCTACTGAATATTACTTTAATTTTCTGCGTTAATTTTCAGGCCCACCGTACTACTATGCTTGACAAGGTTGTAATCATGCTATACAATTCTCCTCCCGATTTACACAGAGGGCAATATCATGAGCAAATATGAGGGTACGGAGGTATTCACCATGAACCCTTACACCAACCAGTTGCCAGTCCAGTGTCCTTAATATCTCGTGTAAACATGATGCAAGTGGCATTGACGAGATCGTTTCCCGTTGTCTTACACCCTTATAGGAATTGTACAGCTTTCCTTATGGCTGAAAATGGTGGCTGTGGAGGCGTTGTGGATATCTTCCAGCATTGTTACGTAGTGCTTCTCCACGCCCAGATTTCGCAATGTCTGTATTAGTGTTCAGGTTTCGACCCAGTCGAATGCTTTCTCGTAGTCTATAGAGGGTCTGTAATGGTTGGTTATTCTCCGCGAAACAACACAAATTCTGTAGGACATGATAACTGTCCTGTAGCCCTGTTGAAACTATCAGTGAATTTCATTGTGGAACCCTTAGCCGATATAAAAAACACAGCGTTTTCATCTGGTGTCTTTCCGACAGCTTTGAAAATCGGCAAGGTAATACCAGTATTTAAAAAGAACAACAGACTACTCGTCGAAAATTACCGGCCCGTTACTTTGCTGTCACCTTTATTTCAGGTAATAGAGAACCTACTTCTTAAGCAAATCAAATTTTATTTTGAAAACAACAAACTTTTATCAAGTGCACAATATGGCTACCTGAAAGCGAAAAGTACTGAACTAGCCTTACTGACCTTAACGGAAAAAATTGGGCAAAATATTGAAAATAAGCTCTTCACCATAGGCATATTTATTGACTTAACAAGAGCATTCGACGTTATAAATCACAAGAAACTGCTGTCAAAACTAGAAGTCTACGGCATTCGTGGCACTCCTAACAAGTTAATAGAAGCTATCTTACGAAAAGACAACAGTACGTGTGCATCCATGGACGAAGTTGTGATAAAAAACCCATTAGTACAGGTGCCCGCAGGGGTCAATATTAGGACCTTTCTTGTTCATTATATTCATAAATGATCTCCCATCGTACAAAATGGAACAATGAGTCCTATATGCGGGTGACACAAAAGTGTTCATAGCGGCTAAGACTGAAAAAGGCTTTTACGAAAAAGCTAATCACACTCTGAACAGGCTCTCTTACTGGTTACACATAAATGAACTAATTCCAAATCTTGCTAAAAGCAATTTTATAATTTTTTTCTGCCAAAAAACATGCCACGTAGTAAGGATGGAAAGTTGCTTTTTAACGGAGTTGCTCTAGAAAAAGTTAGTCAAACAAAATTCTTAGGTATAGTGATAGATGAACATCTGACGTGGCACAGTCATGTGCACGATG
Source organism: Hyalomma asiaticum (assembly GCA_013339685.2). Taxonomy (NCBI): domain Eukaryota; kingdom Metazoa; phylum Arthropoda; class Arachnida; order Ixodida; family Ixodidae; genus Hyalomma; species Hyalomma asiaticum. Next base: position 31,273 of record JABSTT010002807.1, read on the forward strand.
GGACTAGGAATATTTACAAATATATACCAATATTTTATAAGCTACGGTATCTGTTTCCACTAAGCACCATTCTGATCCTTTACCGTAGTTTTGTTGAATCATATGTGTCATATTGTATTTCAATTTACGGACTTGCGTATCCCACAAGATTACAGCCAATTCAAGTAGCACAAAATACAGTTTTGAGAATAATCTGTTTTACCCAAAGTACTGAGTCCATATCATTTGCTTATCCCCTATTACATATTCTAACACTACACTGTCACGTTCATTTCCGCATCGCAGTTCTTACATACTTATTTCCAAGAAATATTATACACTGTCCGTCCCTTCAATTTCATCGACACGTTACGCACTATCCAACACGTTCCTGTTTGCCATAGTTGTTAGTAGTTTCAGGTGCACGCACAAATTATGGAGCACTTTCCTTTGTCAACACTGCAGCTAGTCTTTGGAACGCACTTCCTGAAGGACTTCATCACCATCCATTCAGCATTTTTCTAACTCACTGCGCCAGTACTTCCTGTGTAATTCCTAAATTTACAGAAACTCAGTTTCCTTTCGTGTATAATGTACCGTTCAGCTTTTTTTGCATACTTCCGTTTTCTTTTACGCATTGCATAACGTTTTATTTTGTTTTGTATACGCCTATCTATAAGGTCTTTTTACACGGATATAAATAGCATCATCTGTCAAAGGGACCCCTTCCACAACTCATGCCGAGTTCTAGGGTCCCAACTGTATAAATATTATGCATTGTTCTCAATTTTGTTATGAATAAACCGGATCGATTGATTGATTGATTGATTGATTGATTGATTGATTGATTGATTGATTGATCGATTGATTGATATTCCATTATTCCAAGATTCCGGTATGCTCACAGTCAGGCATCGTGTATACAGGCTTGCCAACTTTTCCAGTATAATCTGCCCGCCATACCTTAAGAGATCTGCTGTAATCTGATCCTCACCAGGTGCGATTCCCGCTTGCATTTTTTTCAAAGCTTTCTTTACTTCCTCTGTCATTACTAGTGGAATGTCTACCTCTTCTGAACTACTTCGTTGTTCAATATCAACCTGCATATCGTGGCTAATATGTAGAAATCCCCGGCTACTATAACCACATCATCCCTATCTGTAATGCATTGCCTTGCTAGTGTCTAGGCGCATACGTCATATTTTTGCCTATGCCTAGACATTTCTTGACCGCTTTCCACCTCCCCCCGTTCACTACAGCATACCCAATCCTCTCGATATTGTACTTTCGTATGTCGGCGGCCTTACGCTTTTTGATTAGCTTCGAAAGCTCCGCTACTTACTCTGTCAGTTGATTAGGTACTGTGATGCTTTCCGTACTGTAAATATGTCATTCGTCTTATGGGAATGTTTTCTAGTATTCTGTCTTACGATCTTCCCTCCTACGTCTATTGCACACTCCTTGATAATGCGTGTGAGATTATCGCTCACTTCCTGAACGCAAATGTCTGCTTTCTCTGCTAGAGCCGAATATCCGTTCTGCAGCGCTATCCTTAATTTTTCGACTTTACGTATTACTATTAGTTCATTGATCTGCTTCCGTTTCGCACTAGCTTATTACGGTCCCTCCTAAAGCCTAGCCGAATTCTAGATCTCACCATCCTGTATTCACTGCACCTAATCCAGCCCAGCATATTAACACCCTGCACAACCCCAGTGCCAGCGCACAGTAAGAAATCTATTTTATTGGCTCGTCATTCGGGCCTCTCCATGTCCACTTTCGATTCTCCCGCTTGCGGAAGAAGGTGTTCACGATGCGCAGATTCTTCCGCTCTGTGAATCCTACTAATAAGTCCCCCCTGTCATTCCTACAACCGTGTGCCATAGTTCCCAAATGCAGTGTCCCCAGCCTCCTCCTTGACTACCTTAGCATCGAGGTCTACCATAACTATGGTGTACTACTTCTTTAGCATAGCCACTGCCGATTCTACATTTTCATAGAAGCGTTCAATTAGCTTTTCGTGATGGCTGGATGTAGGTGCATAACCCTGTACTATTTTCAATTTGTATCACTTATTAAGCTTGCCACGCTCTCGTTAATACTGCAGTATTCAACTGCGTTGTCTGCAATGTTGTTGGTCATAAATCACAATTCCAAGTAAATAAATAAATAAATAAATAAATAAATAAATATACACAGACATAATTTCCCTGGATGCCCTGTTCAACCAAATGCACTAAGCATCTAGCTCTGCCTCAGAGCACTACAGTTGCAATCGCAATAGCTCTTGCGGCTTTCCAGCGCACTTATTAGAAGTGTCAGTGTTCGCACTACTGTGACAGGATGTGGCAAACACAGCATGTATACTTAAGGAACAAACAGTATATCCTCTGAGGGCGTATCAATTCTCCTATCCTAGTACACATCCACACCATGGAACAGCAAGGACGATATCTCCTATAAATGCAATAAAACTTGCATCAGAGCATTGATTTTCTTCATAAAATTATAGTATGTACGTACATCTGAACCTCATTTTAATGTACCAGAATAAAACATAATAAAGGAAATCAAATTCCCTTTGAAATCCCCAGATTTATACATGCATTTGAAAGCTCATTTTAAGAAAGTGAAATTGTATCAATGGATACAACAAACTCAAATTGTCTCCGAAACTAAAATCAACGCGCATTCCTGTCGACTGTTCAACTGTCCGCTGCGTTCGGCGGCAATACTACGTGGCGATTCAAAACTCCCGCGTTTTGCTAAACAAGTGCGGTACTGTCAGGTAAAAGCAAATCTCAAGTAAAGGAAGTTTATGTATTCAACAGATTGCACTGTACGCGTGGGGAGGACGCATCCACAACACAGTGAGTAAACATAATTCATGACAGCATACTGCTATGACCATGCTTTTTTGGGAAGGGGCCCAACAAAGGGCTGTAGAGGAATAGATACAATAAAACAAAACTTGTCTTGCAAATATTTCACTGACATATACAATACGCGCGTCGTTCATTGAAACTTGAAAGGCGCCCAAAAATTTCGTTTGAATAATTCAGAAGTTTCAATAATCAGATCCAAGCACAAGCATGGCTCAATGCAACGCACGAAAAAAAAAAGACATGGCGAGTTGCCATGCGCACTGTTTTCACTTTTTTCTGCTGGTAATCTTAAATGATTTGACATATGATGGCATGTTACTAGGTGTATTTGTCGTTGTCAGGAAATATGTGAGCTTGAATCTTCAAGTATATAGAAGGGACCAAAGTTGTCAATTTTTCTGGCAAAGTTAAGAAAACAATTTGAATTAGGAGAAATGAATAGAGCAGTTTGAATTAAGCGGGTTTTAAATATAACGGAAATGTAGCACGCCAACGAAAAGTTTGAAGTGCGTCTGATTAACCAAAGGTTTGCATTGTCAGAGTTTGAATGATCAAAAGGCTACTCTTTGAACTACCAGAGTGAGATTAACCGGGCGTCTACTGTACAATTTCATTGAGCAGTCACCTTAACCAATACGCCTCAATTCTTATTTATTGTGTTGCAATTTATCATACCCACATCAGCGGCCAACCACTGTCCAGCAAGGCAGCCTCTGCGGGTCTTGAAGGCACCGCATGATATTGGCATTAGTGATTATCAATGTGCGAAGTTGCAGGTAATTAATATCCTCTATGTTTGATGTATAACTTGCTATAAATTACATACAGGGGCAAAGGGTTTTGATGTTTCACACTCTGTCCAAAGGTAGTTGTCACATACATAGTATTTAATTTTCCTACTAAATAAAGCAGAAAACATTAGAATTGAACAAACATTGTAGCCATGCGCCACGGGTTGACACTTCACTAAAGCTATCTCTTCGTTCTCCCACTTAAGGAATGTGTGCCCACCTGTGCAGACGAAGACTGGTTTCTTCTGGCCAAACCCATACACGCGGAGGATGGCCTGCACCTCACGTGTGGGGTTCCATCAGGCGTCCATGAGTACCACACGGTGGGCGCCCACAAGATCGGTGCCCAGTGAGCGTGCCTTGGTGGAGATTAGGAAGAGGCGGCCACTGGGATCATCATTGTTCACCATTTCAATACATCGTGCACGCATGTAGCGCAATCCATTCGAAAGTTGGCAATGCCGCGTACCCATGTGTTGTGGTAGTCACGCAATGGGTCTGTATTGTCTGAGGGCCGTCTCTGGATCCACAGCAGCTGCTCGTTCATTGTGTGTTCGAGCAAGCCTTCTACCATGTCAAGACTCAGCAAGCTTTGGCTGAACAGTAACACTTTGTCTATTGTTTGTATAATGTGGTATTTCAACGAATTGGACTTTACATTATCTGAATGATGAATAATATTGGTTATATTTAATAAAAGCTCTTACGCGTCGTATCCGTCTCATTAATTGAAAGTGTTCCCTTATCGCCTTTTCCTCATAATGTACTAAAAGAAATACCTATAGGCATCAATACTTATTAGGTAACAGCAATTTGTATGGAACTATGGTAGTGACATGTAAATCTTGCGAAACAGGGTTTGTTCCTAAAGAAAGAAGTGACATCTCTGAACAGGTACTCAACAGGAACTCACTTAGGTGAGTTCCTTGTCGCTAGCCAATTTTTACGGCGTTTTCGTGGAGTGAACGAACCATCGTTTTTTTCATATATGAAAATACGATGTCATGCAATAGTTCATTACGGTGATACAAATAATGCATTGCCGGTTATATCGCAGAGTACGTGGTTATACTTCAACAGCTCTGGACGCGTAAAAAGTGTTTTGCAAGAGAGTTAAATCAAGTGGAGCCATGCATTTTGCCATATGCTGGGGTGTCCCGTGTCTAAAGAAAGACTTGGCTGTAATTGAGTTACTCTAGTTTTTTCA
>JABSTT010002808.1:0-39613 GCA_013339685.2 Hyalomma asiaticum
ACCAGTGCGCGGGAACGATTACTGGAGCTCCTGCATGAAAATCACCAAGGGTCTTCGGCGATGAAGTCCATAGCGCGATCATTGTTTTGGTGGCCGGGCCTGGACCGAGAAATCGAGAGCTTGTCGGCCACATGCAAGAACTGCATCGCCAATTTACCCATGCCGCAGATCGCACCACCAGCAAATTGGCCGTAAACACTGGAGAAGTGGCCGCGCATTCACGTGGACTTCGCCGGACCAGTAGAAGGCATGATGATTCTGGTCATAGTTGATTCCCATGCAAAGTGGATAGAAGCCATCCCTCTCAAGCAAGCTACCACGACTGCTACCATCAGCCGTTTGCGCGACATATTCAGCCGATTTGGTGTGCCCAAAACGATTGTTTCCGATAGCGGGACACGATTCAGTAGCCACGACTTTGCAACGCTCATCCAGCAAAACAACATATCACACGTCAGGAGAGCCCCTTTCCATCCAAAATCTAATGGGGTGGCCGAACGAGCCGTACGAACGGTGAATGATGGGCTTTGGAAGATGAAGGAAGGAAAATTAGAGCACAAACTGATGCGGCTGTTATTACGCTAAAAAAGGACGCCCCAGAAAAGCGGAAAGTCTCCGTCGGATATGCTTCTAGGCTTCCATATCAGATCCCGCCTGGATACCTGTTTTCCAAAGTTCAGTGCAGGAGCACCATGTGAAAGCCAGGAATGTGTGCCCCCTGCAGAAAGCCGCGTGCATGTGCGCAAATACGGGGCAGGAAGTAAATGGTTACCAGGACAGGTGATATCTACATCTGGGATGCGAATGGTCACAGTGGAAACACCTGGAGTAATTTTACGACGGCATTTCGACCAGGTCCGTCTCCAGCCTCAGGAAGCGCGACCGCAGGTCTCGGCGGAACTTGTCTGCGCGGACAAGCCATCGGTCGGCCCAGAAGAATCCGTGCCGCAGAATAATGCAAGACAGAGAACACCACCTGTTTCACCAACTCTCGTTGCATGGTCCTCTTGCTCCCGACTCACTCCCGGCCCTTCAGTCCTCCGAAGCTAAAATTCTGCGTGAACCACCTGAGGTACTACGACGCTCCACGAGAATCCGGAAGTCAGTTGATCGCTTTCAATTTTAGGAGGAAGAAGTGTTGTACCGGCTGGAGCATCATAGACTTGCTGCCCACTGCGCAAGCGTGAAATTTCTTTGCCTTGTCTCTCTCTCTCTCTCTACCTTTTCCCTCACCACAATCTTATATTAACGCCCCGCAGCAGATAATAAAATGGATGCTTGCCTACCTTTTCAAACCGTGTGTACGTTCCTTCTTCCGTGCCGTGGCCAGTAGGCTGCGGCGAATCAACAAATCCCAACGTGCTTAACTAAATTCGAACCTTTCTCTCTAACCAAACTCATTTTGTTTCTGCTAACAATGTTAAATCAATTGCCCAGCCAGCGCTCTCGAGTGTTCCCCGGGGCTCAGTGTTGGGACCCTTAATCTTCATGAGCGACTTAACAACTCATGTTTCATCAAAGGCATCAAAGGTATGCCTCTTCGCAGGTGACTGTGTAATTTATCGGAAAAAAGCTGACAAAGACGACGTCACCTCGCTTCAGGCTGATTTTGATAACGTATTCACCTGATGTCATTTCTGGAATATGGAACTAAACATTTCAAAGTGAAGCAATGCGTGTGTGCCGCACCTCACTTGCATGTCCACGCTATCACCTTAACAATATTCACCTCGAGGCTGTTTCGGCTTGTAAATATCTAGGTGTTCATATTTCTAATAATCTGTCATGGAACCATCATGTATAGTACATCATCGCCAAAGCTAACCGCTCACTCGGGTATTTTCGAAGGAACTTTTACATGGCACCTTCATCCCTTAAAAAGCTTCTTTACACTACATACATTCGAGCATCACTTCAATATGCATCATCCATCTGGGATCCTGGTGGCGCGGGACTAACACACGAACTCGAAGCCGTCCAGAATCGTTCAATCCGCTTCATTTCATCCAATTATAACCGCATGTCCAGTGTTACCCGAATTAAGTACCAGCTTAACATTCCCGAACTCGCCATTCGGCGAAAAATAAGCCGACCCAGCCTGTTCTATAAGCTTTATTATCACAACACTAACCTTCGTGAGCAGTTTGTTAAACCTCCCTTATTCCTGTCGCACAGAATTGATCACCTACAAAAAGTTGAAGTTCCTTGTTGCAGAACCGTAACCTACTCACATGCATTCTTACCAAGAACCACATCTGAATTGAATCAGTTGCCACAGTCAGCCATCGCTATCATCGACACGTCACGCTTTAAGGTTTTTTTAAAATATGTTTTGACTTTGTTGATCCTGCTTGTCGATTTGTATGTAGTGTCTTCTTATTCTCTGGTTTCTTTTCCCTTGATGTTTATCTTATTTTAGTTCTTGATCATGAATCACATGCATCATCCCAATCAATACATTCTTTTTTCTTCTACCGTATTCTTCTATCTTTTTTTCTTCGCCCATCGCACACATGGGCGCATACAAAAGTTTCTTTAGACGGCGGACCTACCGTTAGAACATCGGAAGCAGCTATCGATGGTTTCACATAAATCAGCGAAACTCATTTAAAATAACTAGATCAGGCATACTAAGAAATACGGCCATGTATGAGCACTGCGCTACATGGCAATCCTTCGCGGACCTCCGATCCATCTATCCTTGAGCTCTCTCTCTCTTCCACGCCTCTCTTTCTCTTTCTTGTTATAAACGAATTGAGCGAAAGAATGAAAATTTGTGTAGTGGTTCCAAGGGCTAAATTTTTTAATCGCGTAGAAAACAGTCTTAGAGAAAAATAACTGTTCAATATTGAATGCAGCGAAATCAAATTAAACGTTTCATATATAGAGTCTGCTGGACAAAAAACAAACACCCTACATAATTTATACGTGTGCGCACACAACACGATTGCATACGGAGATTCACGTTGGAATTAGTGATAAAAAAGAGGCAGTTATGCGTCATTCCTACGTCTACTGTGGAGTACATCTCGCTTAGCAGACTCGCAATAATGAGTGAATCAGAACACGCAGAAAATAGCGAGGAAATAATTAGCTCAGTTCCAATTAAAAAAAACAGAGAACAGAAATTATGGCGGGACTTGCTCACAAGTTTCTTAAAGGCTGCGCTCAAATGTGACGGAGTTACACGGCTATACCAGCACAGATCTCAGACTGTCGGTTGGCCTTGTTTGTTAGTGCATTAATATACATTAAGCGCTCGCCGGTGTAAACATCGCAGTTCGCACTAAGCATATTTTCTCAGGCTCATTATAAAATGGCTTTCTTAGCTGTGCAGAAACATCAATTTGTTTTGAAAACAATGCATGTTTTCTTGCTGCAATAGAGAGCACGAAACGGCGTTAACTTTCACAGACGACTCCGAAGAGAAAGGATAAGGAAGCAAAACGGCTAGCTGGCCTAGTTGGAACGAACTCATGGTGGTACTTGCGCGAAACAAACGGGGACGAAGGAAGGAGAGACACAGACAAGCGCAATCTAACAACTAGGTGATGTTGTTAGATTGCGCTTGTCTGTGTCTCTCCTTCCTTCGTACCCGTTTGTTTCGCGCAAGTACCACCATGAAAGGATAAGGAGTTGACGTTCGCCTAAAGAAATAACGCTGTTTTTGGGACCGCAGCCCAGAGTCGGGGGCGGGGGGGGGGGGGGGATGCAAGAGTGGAAAGGTGATGCATGCCGTATTGGGTGTTCCGGAAGTTCTGACCACCTGGGGTTATTTAGGGTGCACTGGTACTTCTAAGTGCATAAATTACCCTTAGCATTCCGCCTCCATTCGAAATGCTACCACGCGGCCAAGCACACACTGTCGTGTTGTCTTTCGGGTCCGCATTCAAGAACCATTATAGACGACCGCACCCAGAAAAGAAGGGACAGTCGCAAGAATAAAATGATTCAAATAAATAAAGAGGTTGTAAAGGCGCTTATTCAACGCTGGCGTAAGGGCCGACCGGTAGCTTGATCAACGGCTCAAGTCACAATCCCTGGATCAAGCGGCGACCACACGAGCAAATGCGCGTCTCAACGAGCCTGGATCTCGAGCACAAGCGGCGTCTTCCTCAGCGGAGCGCTGAAGAACGAACCCCACTGCAAGGTGCTGGAGAGGACGGCCCATTATGACGTTCCAATGCTTCTTTACATTACCAACGGGGACAAAAGGGAGCCTCCCGGCGAACTAACAGCTGGTCACTACGAGTGGATCATAGTAGGTCTTGAGGCACTCGATGTTCACAATGTCGCGGCCCCGACGGCGCATGTCTGAGGATGGCTCAACGGGCTGGATGAGGTAGTTGACCGGGGAGGTACGCTCAACTACTCGGTAGGGGCCTTCGTACTTGGGCAGTAGTTTTGATGAGAGCCCTGGTGTAGTGCAAGGGACCGAGAGCCAGGCAAGCGCTCCAGGAAGGAACGCAGGTGCAGAGGCGGTGTCACCGCGAATGCTCTTCTGGCGCTCTTGGTCACTGGTAGTAAGCGCCCAGGCAAGATCACGACACTCTTCAGCACGTCTGGCTGTGGCAGAAATAGGCGCAGCCTCAGATGCATCCGGCCTGTACGGTAGGATTGTGTCGATTGTGTGCGACGGGTTCCGACCGTACAATAAAAAGAAGGGTGAAAACCCAGTGCTGCTCTGAGTGGCGGTTTTATAAGCGTAGGTCACGAACGGCAGGACGGCATCCCAATTTGCTTGGTCAGAGGCGACGTACACTGAGAGAATATCGCCGAGCGTGCGATTAAAGCGTTCTGTGAGGCCATTGGTTTGCGGGTGGTAAGCAGTAGTTGTGCGATGAACAACGTGGCACTCTTTGAGAATGGCTTCGACGACTTCCGATAAGAAGACACGCCCTCGATCGCTAAGCAATTCCTGGGGTGGGCCGTGTCGAAGTATGAAGCGGCGGAGCAGGGAGGAGGCGACATCGCGCGCTGTAGCCGCGGGGAGGGCGGCGGTTTCGGCGTATCGCGTGAGGTGGTCAAGAGCGACGATGGTCCAGCGATTACTAGCCGACGTTAGCGGGAGGGGCCCATACAAATCGATGCCGACGCGCCAAAATGGCCGGATAGGGCAAGGCAGAGGCTGTAGGCCTACTGGAGACAGGTGCGGCTAATACTTCCTCCGCTGGCAATCGAGGCAGGAGCGAACCAACTGCTGAACGTAGCGGTACATTCTTCGCCAGAAGTATCGCTGTCGGATGCGCTCGTATGTTTTGTATACCCCAGAATGTCCACACTGAGGATCGGAGTGGAAGGACGCGCATAGTTCAGAACGCAGACTCCGGGGTACAACTAGCAACCATTGGCGGCCATCGGCGTTGTAATTGCGTCGATAAAGTAGGTCGTCGCGAATGGCGAAGTGGTGGGCTTGACGACGCAACGCGCGAGTAGTCGGTTTTGCCGACGGGTCAGAGAGGAAGTCGATCAACGAGGCGATCCAGTGATCCTTGCGCTGCTCGGTAGCGATGGTGTGAAGGTCGATGGCAGAAATGGCCATACGAGATACCGAGCCGTGGCCATCGTCGTTGGGCAAGGGAGATCGCGATAGAGCGTCGGCGTCAGAGTGCTGACGCCCGCTGCGGTAGACTACGCGAATATTGTAGTCTTGTAGGCGAAGTGCCCAACGCGCAAGGCGGCCGGAGGGGTCTTTCAGTGACGACAACCAACAAAGTGCATGGTGATCCGTGACGACATCAAATGGGCGGCCGTAGAGATATGGTGGGAACTTAGTGAGTGCCCAGATGATGGCCAAACATTCTTTTTCCGTCACGGGGTAATTGGTCGCGGCTTTAGTAAGCGCACGACTTGCGTATGCAACGACATACTCAGGGGACCCTGTTTTGCACTGCGCAAGGACAGCGCCGAGGCCAACACCGCTAGCTTCCGTGTGTACCTCTGTAGGGGCCGTAGGATCATAATGGCGTAGTATGGGAGGATACGTCAACAAACGACGGAGCTTTGCGAACGCCTCGTCACACTCTGACGACCACGAGTCGAGGGGCCCGTTACTTCCGAGGAGCTTCGTTAGCGGCGATATGATAGTGGCGAAGTTCCGAATGAAGCGTCGGAAGTAGCAGCACAGTCTCACGAAGCTGCGCAATTCCTTGACGGACGTCGGTTTGGGGAACTCGGCCACGGCCTGAAGCTTGGCTGGATCGGGGAGAATTCCGTCCTTGGACACGACGTAGCCGAGTATTGTTAGCTGCCGTGCTGCAAATCGGCACTTTTTGAGATTCAGTTGTAAGTCGGCTTCCCGCAAATGCGTCAAAACATCCCGCAGGCGTTGAAGATGCGTGGAGAAGCCTGGAGCAAAAACGACAACGTCATCGAGGTAGCACAATCACGTGTGCCATTTCAAGTTGCGCAGAACGGTATCCATCATGCGCTCAAAGGTAGCGGGCCCATTGCACAGTCCAAACGGCATGACGTTGAATTCGTACAAGCCGTCGGGCGTGACAAAAGCCGTCTTCGGTCGAGCGTCATCAGCCATGGGTACCTGCCAGTACCCCGACCGCAAATCGAGGGATGAAAAGAATTCTGCCCCTTGCAGGCTGGCAATCGCGTCATCGATTCGCGGTAGTGGATAAACGTCCTTACGAGTGACCTTGTTGAGTCGCCGGTAGTCCACACAACCGCACAGAACGGTCCTTCTTCGCGACGAGAACAACAGGCGACGCCCAGGGGCTGTTTGAAGGTCGAATAACATCGCGTCGAAGCATGTCATCGACTTCTTCGTTAATTACTCGACGTTCTGAGGGAGAGACGCGTATGACGTTGCCGCCGTGGCGGTTGGGTGCCAGTGTCGATGTGGTGTGTAACAGTGGACATGCGGCCGAGAGAAGTTTGCGCGACATCGAAAGAAGAACGAAATTTGTCTGGCAGGCACAGAAGCTCGGAACGTTGGACCGGCGTAAGGTTGTCAGCAATGGAGGAACCAAATACATCGGCGGGTGACGAATGAGACGTGGAAACAGCATTGAGCGCACTGGAACTGGGACAGTCATCGGGTGCGTCGATAACTTGTGCGTCTTCGATGGGTTCCAGCCTGCCAAGACATTCACCTCGCATCAACGGGACTGTGTACGGGGATGGGTTCGTTACGAAGATAGCGGTGCTGCCCTGAGAAAATTGTACGGTCGCAAAGTGCACCAGCAAGCCTTTCCTAGTGCCAACGTGGTCAGATGGCGAAAGGAGTGCAACGGTGTCAGCGAGAGCGGCGCCAGACACAACCGTTGACAAATTCGGAGGCACTCTGGTGTCTTCTCAGACGAGTAGCTTGTTCGAAGCCGTTGGCTCGCTTCCTGGCGTCAAATCTGAGAACGGCGAGAGTTCTATTTCGGCTGGTGCGCAATGAATGACGGCGTCTTGACGCGAAAGAAAATCCCATCCTAGCATGACGTCATGAGAGCATGCGGGAATTATGAACTCGATGGCGTACATGATGTCCTGAATGAAGACGCGGGCTGTACATACCGCCGTGGGATGAATACTTTGAGCGCGAGCTGTACGTAGGGACAGCCCAGAGAGTGGCGTCGTAACTTTCCGCAGCACACGGCTTAGTTTTGCGTCCATAAATGAAACGGCGGCGCCAGTGTCCACAAGGGCAGATGCGCGAACACCGCCGACAAACACGTCGACAATGTTCGACGGGCTTCGCTGAGGGCTTGCATAGTTCGATAGAGTCGCAGCCCTTGGCCCGTGGACTGCGACGACTAGTTTTCCTGGTCGCCTACGACCGCACGCGGCCGCATAGGTGACAGTGAGCGGCGTCGTGGAGACGGTGAACGGCGGTAGACGAAGCTGGTCGTAAAGGCGGTGACATAGGCGGATGTGGGTCGTCATATGGGCGGCTGGACCGGCCAGTGGCGGCTGATTCGACTCGACGCGGCTGCACGCGACTGCAGTAACGTGCGACATGGCCCGCGTACCCGCACGCAAAGCAGATTGGGCGGCTGTCGAAAGTGCGCCATCGGTTCGCTGCTGCAGGACCCACCCATGTCGCAGGACGCGATGGACGGGGCTGCTGCTGAGACGGCGGCATGGCGTGCTGCAGCCGGGGCCTCGGAACGACGTTGGCGTATGTAGGCGGCACCCCTGTTTCGAATGCCTGAGGTCTAGCGGCGACTTCGGCGTAACTAAGTGGAGCAGCCGCAGGAATCGGATGGGGCGGCGCGGCTACGACTGGAGCATAAGTCAGGGTTGCAGGCACCGGAGGGTGCTGGTGGTACTCAGGTATTACCTCGGCTCAATCGCTCGGTGGAAGGGAGGCAAAATTGTGGTGGACGGCTGTTGGACGTGCTGCGGTTGTGCAAAGGCCAGCAGCGAGACCTGGCGGGCAACCTCCTCGCGCGCGAATGTCTTGACTTCCGCTAGCAACGCGGAGTGGTCTGAAACGGTCGACAAGGCAGCGAGGTCTGCGTCGCGTGATGGAAGTCGACGGGTCATGGACCGCTGTCGGCGCAGCTCCTCGTAGCTTTGGCACAACTTTATGACCTCGGCCACAGTGTGAGGGTTTTTGGCGAGTAACATGGTGAAGGCATCGTCGTCAGTACCTTTCATGACCTTCCTGATTTTGTCAGACTCCGACATGGTTGGGTTGGTTTTCTTGCACAAGTCGAGGATGTCTTCGGTGAAACTTCTGAAAGACTGACCGGCCTGCTGAGTCCGTTCGCGTGAACGTTGCTGTGCTTGCAACTTATGAACGGCAGGGCGGCTAAACACGTCGATAATTGCGGTTTTTAAGCTTGACCACGACGGAAATTCTGATGCATGGTTATTGTACCAGAGGCTCGCCACACCCGCGAGGTAGAACACCAAGTTACACAGCTTCCCTGCGTCGTCCCATCTATTAGGTACGCTCACGCGTTCATAAATCGCGAGCCAATCCTCCACGTCGGTGCCATCCGCTCCAGTGAAGACAGGCGGTTCACGGACACGAGGGACGCCTGGACAGACGGTCGGTTCGGGCGGTGGCGTTGGCTGGGCGGCGTCTCGGGACATGGCAGATGGCACTGTACGGGATCGAAGTTCCAGGGGCATAGAAGGGTACCGCAGTTGTTTTGATACCCAGCACCTCCACCAATTGTAAATGCGCTTATTCAATGCTGGCGTAAGGGCCGACCGGTAGCTTGATCAACGGCTCTAGTCACGATCCCTGGAGCGAGCGGCGACCACACGAGCAATGCGCGTCTCAACGAGCCTGGATCTCGAGCACGAGCGGCGTCTTCATCAGCGGAGCGCTGAAGAGCGAACCCCACTGCAAGGTGCTGGAGAGGACGGCCCACTACGACGTTCCAATGCTTCTTTACATGGTAAAGACCAACAGACAGAAAGGCTGGAAGCAATCGCAGCTGCTGGCAGGTCGTGACACCGTAACTATTTGAACCGCGTTTCCGAACCGAAAACCGATATCTTTTTCGGTTCAGGTTCGGCTAGAGTTCTAGCACGCTGCGATAATATCGGTTCAGATTCGGGTTCAGTTCAAGCCAAAATTTTGGTTAGGGTATGGTTTTCGGTTCGGGTTCGGGTTCTGTTCGACACCCTAGTTAAAATTGCGTATTGCGGCGACTACTGTCAAGCAGCTAGCGCTAAGGCGAGCGCCGATACGTGGCAGACAGAATCGACGTGCGGCCGCCGGCGCACTACTGCGGCTACGCTGTACTGTGGCTGCGAACCGTCTCGTTCGTATAGTGAGTGCGGTAAGTACACTACGTCTTAGCCGCGACACCGACGATGAGACCTGTTCTTCATTTGTGTAGTATTGAATAACGACGATAGAACTCACCCAGCAATGCGTATTTCGTGACCCCGGTGGAAAAGGAAAAGGCCTAGGGACGCCTTCGGCAAGAATTGTACCTGCGTGGAAACTATGCATCGCGTTTCTTTGCCGTCGTGGTGGAAAGTTTGCCGTACTGTGCTTGTGTGGGCTCAGGAGAGCTTTATGAGCTCGCGCACCGGCATTGCGAACGCACGTTCGGTTCATTCGATGAGGTGCTAGCTAATAATTTGAATTTGCTCGTTAAAAAGCCGCTCACTACAATGCAGGTTTAGTTGAACAGATTTATGCGACGCAGGTTTACCTAAAAGCTCACACTAACCGCACAACGGTTCTGCGATTATTTAATGTGTAATTGCGCTGAATAATGACATGTCACCGGCACTATATGCATGTCACGTCAATAAATACCCGATCGTCGGTATACGGTTGCGTAAGGCGAGCGGTTTATGTGGTGCATTACTTTGATATGCTTGCGTATATATCATGTCTACGCTCGCGATGTTCCTTTGAGTTCATGCGAGTCTGTATGTGCGATTAAATGCAGATAGAGTCTGTATAAGTGCTATAAATGCAGGTAAATCGTATGAAAATAAATGTGATCGCAATGGGCATCCTCGATTTTTGTTTTTTTTTTCCTCTTGGTCGGAACTGGTTCAACAGTTAGTCTGCCAGGAATGCTCTACCGCGGGCAACTTTTAAACCATCGAGTGAGAAATGCAGGGGACTAAATCTTTGAACTGTTGTTGTTAGAAGGGCTATGTCCGTTCAACAGCGCCATCGATTGCGGCACGCCGCGGGCGCTGCCCAACAAATGCTGCCAGAGCAGGGCGAACGCAAGAAATTTGAAATGAATTCGGCTAAAGTTCCATCGAATTCTTTAGGGAAGGAGTGAGAGTGGAGGGGAAAAAGGTGAGGAGCGGGAGGGGGGACAGGAGAACGTGTTACGTGTCAGGGGTGGCGGAAGACTATCGTCTGCTGACCTTAATTGCAGCGAAGCAAGACATGCAGGCACTTTGTTTCTTTCCCTCTGTCTTCATCACCACGGCTTTTCCCCCCCTTTCCACTCCCCCTGAGGCGAGATCTAATAAACGGTGACCCGGATGGCAACGTATTACTGATGTACTTTTTTTCTTTTATGCTTCTATGGCTGTGCATAATTACCTAAGCTATTTATTGCCATGTTTTGTACTGAACATGCACTTTTCTCTTTCCCTATCATACTGGTGGTATCATGTCGTTGTTTTATGACCCAAAATCCAATCATTCAATCACTCATTCAAGCATTATGCTAGGGGACCACCTTCTGTATGTTGTACCACCGTGTGCTATATATTTGCTATGAGTGAATATATTTAATTTCACATGAATGGAAGACCTGCCGATAGAGGGAGGGCGGGGAAATAGTCATAATAGACAAGAACGACTTCGTGAAAAAGGCCTAGAGACAGTAATCTTATTGCTCATGTTATCAACCACTAACGAACGACCCTACTGAATAACTCAAATGTGAAATAATAGGCGTCAGAGGAGAACTTGGTACAGGTACTAATTACGGGCGAAAATTGCTAGATCACTGATTCCTTGCAGTGCCACAGCTTGTATATTTTATCTCATACCAAACCAGGCCGATCCATTCTTTCTGTGGTTGAGACTGTTCCCCAAGGTATCGCGGCCTACACTGATAACTTGCTTCACCACATCCTACTTATTTTTTCGTTCTTTTTAAACTATACAAACCATCTTTTTTCTTGTGTTAGGACCTAGAGACCTTTGACAATTGCTCTCAGGTGACTCTGGATGTCAGTTCCATCCACACTAACATCCTTTCAGATGACGGAGCGAGGGCTGTGTTAACATATCAGCAAACAGAATTTGAGAAATCTGTTGATTTTTGCACGCTTCGGACAATTCTGAAGTTGATTCTCGAATTTAACAACTCTGGGTTCAATGGAGCCCATACGTAAGCGAAACTTCCATGGGAATGACAATCGGTCATAGTTATGTATCTGTACGAGAACAAGATTGACATCTCAGGGGTTTGGGATGAGCCGTACTGGTGGCGTCAGCCACAAATTCCGACAAATGGTTCGTTCGCAGCTATGCAGTGATCCAGCAAGAGGGCCAGGGATATTTGCAATTCCCGTAGAATGACGCGCACCAAACGGATGTCACGGGAACCGCCACGAGGACTATCAGACGAAAAACCGGCCATCGCTCTCTTTTGCAGCAGTGCTAGCCTGTCTTTTAACGTGTCGGCAAGAAAGTAGCACTGCGACTTTGTATGCTTCCTTCATTAGTGAACAAAATCAAGCCTCCGTCAAAGCATAAATCTGATCCTTTCTTGCGAGACACGTCTTCGTGAAAACACGCGGTGATGCACCAGTGGCAAGCTGTGCGCGTGAAGTGATCGCCCATTTCAGTTACGTATTTCAGTTTCGCATGGTTTTGTGAAGCCATTTAGCTAATTGAAGGGACATTGTCTTGCCTTTTCTGCTGAAATTCAGGCTATTTCGCTTCTACGTATCATCCGCCGGTGTTTTTTGAAATGCATGTGCAACCTATAACACTGTATGGAGAAAATCGCGTGACCTCGCGGTGTCCGTGCGCTCTTATAAGTCCACAATAGGAGGGCGTTCGTAACAAATAGGTGACACTTTCAAACAAGATGCTTTACGACTTGTCACAAGCGCTAAATCATGTTTATCCGCGTTAATACATTCGCTTGCACGGTCGGCGCTGGCGGGAGCGCCGAGAAACTGGCGGGCACTTGATGGCCGATGTTGACGCGGCTCCTGCCACCTACAAATAACTTTTTCTTGTCTTTCTACCTTGCTGACAGATGGCAGCCCACCGCTTGCTTGTTCGCGCTTTTGACACCAGGCGTCCATACACGTCTAATGTTTAGAAAAGAAAGGTGTCAAAAGTAAAAAGCGTTTCTCTCGATTTTGTTAGACTACTCTCGCTGTAAACACGGCGAAGTACGTCCACTGGAGGTGCCCCATGTGGACAAAGCCTTGCGGATTATTTTTGATAATTATGCTGAAATCGACCACCTCGACTCTCGAGGACGAGGATTTTTCACTGGACAACGAGGACAGTGAAAGCACCGCCATTCAGCCGCTTCCTTCGAATGCTGGTAGTGCAAGACTGGATTTCACGTCCGCTCTCGGTTAGCTTCGTTATGTTCAAAGTCCCTTTTGAGTGAATTTGGTGTACATTACCTGCATGTGGTTAAATTAATTCAGTGTGCAATCACGGCCCCACACCACTGTTAAATCAGCTTCACCTGTACCATCAGAATTAGCGTTGGTCCGGACGGGGTTGTTCAAAATGTTTCGAGGTACCGAAAATCATGGCGTGAGCTTGCAGCTGACCAAGTTGAACGACACAGTGACGTGCTTGCGCTTTGATAAAGGAATAAGACAGCTTTCCTGAACGCGTTAATAAATGAATGATTATGATGCAGCATGCTTTCAAATCGCCGTTGCTGTGGCCTCCATAACCATCGTCAAATTAAACATGCACCTACGTGCAGCAGTGTAACGACGCCGATCGGTACGGCCCACTACTGCGGCTATCACGTCGGCCAGGCTCGTTACGCACCTCGGAGTGCCGTCCAATTTAAACCTTAATTCTAGCTCATGTGGTTTTCTGTATCGCGCACGTGACATCGTGAAACATCGTTGTTGCGCGCTCGTGGAGCTGGAATAAATCTTTGTACACTGTGGCAAATAATGAAGTATCGAGCATTTAGCAGTTTCTGTGATTTAGCCAAGTGAGTTGGTATAATAAAAATCCACAGCATATCCACGGAGTGAATGATGATAAGTGGGCGAAGCTCCGGATGTTCATCGTAGATCGTGCCGAGTTCCGGATTAATTTAGTTAACGCGCACGCTACGAATCCTCATGGTTCAACTATGCACAAGTGAAATCTCCCACGGGCACTTCATTGCAAGTCAAGATCCAGTGCATATATATATATATATATATATATATATATATATATATATATATATATATATATATATATATATATATATGTTGTTCTTTTGTGGGGTTTAACGTCCCAAAACCAGTTCTGATTATGAGAGACGCCGTAGTGGAGGGCTCCGGAAATTTCGACCACCTGGGGTTCTTTAACGTGCACTGACATCGCACAGCACACGGGCCTCAACATTTCGCCTCCATCGAAATGCAGCCGCCGCGGCCGGGATTCGATCCCGCGACCCTCGGATCCGCAGCCGAGTACCTTAGCCACTAGACCACCGTGGCGGGGCATATATATATATATATATATATGAGCAGGATATATATATATGAAGGCCGGACCACCGGCCGAAACGTTGAAAGTAAAAAAGTTCTTGCACGTTCGTCCGTTTCTTCACTGCTTATATATATATATATATATATATATATATATATATATATATATATATATATATATATATATATATATATATTGTTGCGCGTATGCGTGAAGAGGAGGACTATTGATGGTCATGCATGTGCAGCAGTAGTGAAAAGAAGAGGACGACGTTAGCGTCAACCACCATCTGGCCGCTGTTGATCTCGCTTTAGCGACCTCATTAAAAGGACCCTTTCATTGCTCAGAGCGTCGAGTGCCCCCGTTTACTCGTAACAGAGTGGTGGAGGTGCTGGGTACGCCCGCAACAGCGGAACCCTCAACGCTAGAGCTTCGTCGAAGACGTCGACTTGCCGGCCTCCCGCCATCTGCCACTGCCATCTCCGATATGCCTGACGAAGCTGCTCCGAGGGCAGCGACCAGCGGTCCGCTGCTGTACTATCGAGTTCCACCGACCTTCCGCGGGGAGGCTGGAGAAGATGTTGACGAGTGGCTCGTACAATACAAGCGAGTGAGTAAGTCCAATGGCTGGGATCCTGCCGCTCAGCTCGCCAACGTGGTGTTCGCTCTTATCGATACTGCGCTGGTGTGGTACGAAAACCACGAGGACGTACTCACGACGTGGGACGTTTTTTTTAACGAGCTCAAGGCCTGCTTCGGAGACTCAGCTGCCAAGAAGAAGCGAGCCGAGCAAACCCTTTCGCAACGGGGGCAGCTGCCTGGTGAGACATGCACCACGTACATTGAGGAGATATTGAAGCTCTGTAAAACGGTTGACGCCAGGGTGACGGACGAAGACAAGGTAGGACATCTGTTGAAAGGAGTAGCACGTTTTCAATTTCCTCATCGGTAAAGAAAGCCTGAGTTCTGTGTCCGACGTAATTCGACATTGCAGAACCTTCGAGTCATTGAAGATGCGTCGCATTACGCCGAAGTTCGGCCGCTTGGCAAACGTTGCCACGGTCGCTAGCGTGGACACGAGCATGTATTTTGACTTAGCATCGACCATCCGGCAGATTGTCCGCGAAGAACTTAATCGCCGTGAAGAGGCGTCATCTGTGACATCTGAGAGGCATGTTAATGAGCAAACAGACAATGAAGCCTAGGGGAAGTTACTTGTGGTATTTTAATTGTGGAGAAAGTAGAAAGGAATTAAAGTGGACGAAAAGACAAACCTGCCTTCGGTGGGACCCGAACCCACGACCTTCGGATGTCGCGTCCGATGCTCTACCAACTGAGCTACGAAGGCGGCCCGTCCCCCCATCCACTTTATTGTGTATTTATGTACATATTATCCTGGGAGTGTTAGGCAGCGCCACTCATGGCCAAGGCGGCGTGCGTGGAACGCACTTTCTTGCCAGGAGGCGTCACGTAGAACGTGAACTTAGATGAGATGGCTGCATTGTCTGTTAGGCTTCATTGTCTGTTTGCTCATTAACTTGTTTCTAACAAATAAAGAACGAGCCCTTGACCCCTTCCCTTTCGTTATCTGAGAGGCATGGAGCATATACGCCATGCGAGCCATCGGCAATGCCAGTTTCGACTTCTTGGCACCCTGCGGTTAGCGCAGCGGCAGTTGAATACAGCACAACGCCAGAATCAAGGATGACGACACGATACCCGGCTTCGCACTCTGGACGACCCGCTCAGCGTCCGCACTCTCGACTGCCGATGCCTCGCCGTAATCTGCGCGAAGAAGCTATACACTACGCTGGAGCGAATGAGCCATTTGAGTACATTGAAGAGCCGCCAAGGCGGTCTGCGACTCCTGCGGTGTAACAGGCCATATATCGCGTTTCTGCAACCGTCGCAGAACACCGCGGTATGACAGACCACCTTCTCAACGCCCTCAAGGAGCTCCACGGTGTGCACCATATGGCGACAACTATTGGCCGAGCAGCTTTCGGAACCGCTCTCCAGGATCTGACCAAAGTTTGACGCCTCCACCGCGTCCTCGTGCTCCCCGCTCTCCCTCGCCACTTCATCGTCGCTCCTCGTCCCCTTCGCCACCGGAAAACTAGCCAGCGCGACCGATGGGGGTGAGGTCGCTGGGGAGTTGCAACTGTGCGAAATACCTCCGGTGGTGATGCTCAAGAACAAAGTGTGTGCTTTTGTTGATGATGTGCCTGCGTTGGCCCTGGTAGACACAGGGGCAACAATTTCAGTTATGAGTGCCTCTTTTAAGGATTTGTTAAGGCGAAAGGTCGTGTTTCAGTGGGACGAAACTTCAAAGCATTGTGGAGTGAGCGGCGATCCGTTGCAGCCTATTGGTTTATGTAATGCCGACGTGTCTTTGGGTGGCCATGTTGTTACGACACAGTTTGCAATTATTGCGAGGTCCACTCATGATGTTATTCTGGGTATGGACTTCTTGCGGGATTGTGGTGCCACCGTGGATTGCCGCACAGGGCAGGTGTTCATAAGTGGCCGGGAGCCCTCCGAACTACTAGAGAACCAGGTAGACGAAACTACGTTATGTGTTTGTGGCGACACTGTCGTACCTCCATCATCTATTGCTCGTGTTGCTGTTGTTTGTCATGGTGCGGATTGCGACAGCTTCGACGCCACCGTAGAGCCGCTGCATGTTAACTGCATGAAGAAGAACGTGCTGGTTCCACATTGTGTTGTGTCCGTCAAAAGTAGGCGTGCCGTCCTATGGAGGGTAAACTGTTCTACGGAGCCCGTGGTATTGCCAGACGGCCTGAAACTGGCCTTCGTCAGAGAACACGCGTCCACCTCAGCGGCTTCACTTACAGAGGCGCCGGAAGAGCCTGATAATCACGAGCTGGGAACGGCCCTCTTGTCTATGGTGAATAAGTCCCTTAGCACAAGTGAACGCCGAACGTTAGTGGATGTGCTATCGAAACACGTCTCCGCATTCGACTTCGCGCAAAAGAGGGCAAAGTTACCGATACCTGCGTCTCGGACACGCCATATGATCAACACGGGTTCAGGAGCTCCAATTAGGCAAAAACCATATCACGTTTCACCATCAGAGCGCTAGGTCATTAACGAGCAAGTTCATGAAATGATGGAAAAAGGAGTAATACAAGAGTCAGCGAGTCCCTGGGCAGCTCCAGTAATTCTTGTGAAGAAGAAAGATGGATCTTGGAGATTTTGTGTTGATTATCGACGACTGAATGCCGTAACAGAAAAAGATGTATATCCACTCCCACGAATTGATGACGCAATTGACTGCCTCCATTCGGCTTCTTACTTTTCCTCAGTAGACTTAGGATCAGGCTATTGGCAAATCCCGATGCATCCTGAGCACAAAGAAAAGACCGCCTTTGTTACCCCGGATGGGCTGTTTGAATTTAACGTCATGCCGTTTGGACTATGCAACACTCCGGCAACATTCGAGAGATTCATGGATACCATCCTGCGTGGCTTGAAGTGGAACATCTGCATGTGCTACCTCGACGACGTTGTCATCTTCGGCCGCACCTTCAGTGAGCACAACTCCCGGCTCGATATTGTCCTGAACTGCATCAGAAACGCCGGCCTCGTTTTAAATTCGAAGAAATGCCACTTCGGTGAACGCCAAACTCTTGTTCTTGGGCACCTCGTTGATAAGGATGGCATCCGTCCTGATCCACAGAAGACAGCAGCCGTTGAAGCCTTCAGTACACCGCGCTCTGTGTAGGAGCTTCGTAGTTTTCTCGGGCTCTGCTCGTATTTCCGTCAATTCATTCCGAAATTTTCTGATGTTGCATATCCGCTGACGTGCCTGCTACGAAAGGATACTCCCATTGAGTGGACTGCGGATTGCGAGTCTCCCTTTCGTCAATTGAAGTTTTTGCTAACGTCACGACCGATTCTTCAGCACTTCAATCCTTCAGCTCCCACGGAAATTCATACGGATGCCAGCGGCATAGGTATCGGGGCCGTCCTTATTCAACGCAACGGGGATGGCGAGCACGTGGTCGCCTATGCAAGTCGCTCACTAAGTAGGCCCGAGCAGAACTACACGGTAACCGAGCAAGAATGCCTCGCAGTTATATTCGCAGTTCAGCGTTTCCGTTCTTACCTGTATGGACGTCATTTTACAGTGGTCACCGACCACCACACATTGTGTTGGCTCGTAAACCTTCGTGACCCCTGCGGCCGTCTGGCGCGCTGGGCACTTTGGCTGCAAGAATACAGCTTCACTGTCTCGTACAAGAGCCGTAGGCGACACGCCGACGCGGACTGTCTCTCGCGTATGCCGATTAGCTCGACGGACTGCGACGCCGATGACTTCGATCACCTTGTGGCTTCTGTGTCGCCGAAATTTCCAGACCTGGATAGTTTCCGAGACGAACAGCGAAAGGACTCTAAATTAGCCCCGCTTTTCAGCGCTGCGTCCGCCTCTACATCACCACGTGATTTATGTGTACGCGATGGACTCTTATACAAGAACTATTCGACCACTGGCGCACGTTTTCTTCTTGTGGTGCCGGACAGCTTTCGCGCGGCCGTCCTAAGTGCCATGCACGACGATCCTACGTCTGGCCATTTAGGTTATACGCGGACGCTCCACCGGATTAAGGAACGTTTCTATTGGCCCGCAATGCGACGGTCCACAGAGACGTACGTGGCGAGCTGGATGCAGTGTCAGCGCCACAAACGTCCGTCTACTGCTCCAGCTGGTCTCCTGCAGCCTGTGCCGCCGCCAAGTACGCCTTTCCAACAAGTTGGCATCGACTTCGTGGGTCAGTTTCCAAAGTCATCCAATGGCAATCGTTGGATAATTGTTTGTACTGACTACCTCACGCGCTACTGCGAGACCGCGCCGGTGCCCTCCGCAACTGCCAAGGACGTCTCAGGGTTCCTTCTGCGAAACGTCATTCTCCGACATGGTCCACCTCGAGTGATTATCAGCGACTGTGGACGACAGTTCACAGCGGATGTCGTGTAAGAGCTGCTTAACTTGTGTGAGTCCCAATTTCGTCACTCGACCCCATACCATCCACAAACGAATGGGCTCACGGAACGCACGAACAGAACAATCATTAGCATGTTATCCATGTACGTTTCATCCGACCACAAGAACTGGGATGATGTACTGCCTGATGTAACGCCCCGGAGGACGTTTCTAGTCTGTAACTAGAAGAATAAAGTTGAAGTTGAAGTTGAAGTTGAAGTTACATACGCGTTCAACACCGCCAAGCACGAGACCACCGGCTACAGTCCTTTCTTCCTGCTGTACGCTCGCCCACCTAGGCACACAATCGACACTGTTTTCCCTTTTGGCACACATGAGAATTCCACTGTCGCCGAGACCCTTTGCCTCGCTGAGGAGGCGCGTCGGATTGCTCGTTTGCGCACTTTGGCGTCACAAGACAGATCCAAAGCACGGTACGACGATCGCCACCGTACCGTAACTTACCATCCAGGCGATTTGGTGTGGTTGTGGACTCCTGCACGGAAACGCGGGTTATGCCAAAAGTTTCTGGCCACCTACGAAGGGCCGTTATTTGTTTTGAACAGGCTCACTGAGGTCACTTATGCTATAGCTCGCCCTACAGCGAGTGGGAGACGCGCCGCTAAGACGCAAGTGACCCATGTCGCCCGTCTGAAGTCGTTCACGCCACGAAAGACTGACTGACTCGCCCGATTGGCTCCGTCTGCATGGAGGGGAATGTTGCGCATATGCGCGAAGAGCAGGACGATTGATGGTCGTGCATGTGCAGCAGTAGTGAAAAGAAGAGGAGGACGACGTTAGCGTCAACCACGAGCTGGCCGCTGTTGATCTCACTTTAGCGACCTCATTAAAGGACCCCTTCATTGCTCAGAGCGTCGAGTGCCCCCGTTTACTCGTAACAATATATATATATATATATATATATATATATATATATATATATATATATATATATATATATATATATATATATATATAGTTGAAAAGAGATACACGTTCAAAATTCTTGGTTTATTAACGTTTCGGCCGCTGGGCCGGCCTTCGTCAGAATGAAGGCCGGCCGACCGGCCGAAACGTTAATAAACCAAGAATTTTGAACGTGTGTCTCTTTTCAACCCTACATTGGACCGGACCCATCGAACTTCAATCTGAAAATACTATATATATATATATATATATATATATATATATATATATATATATATATATATATATATATATATATATGGGTGGCCGGTGAACGGTTCTCCAGCGCGAGCGGTCGGTATTTTTCAATCAAGAGACTCGGCAGAAGACGCTGCCTGCGCCGACGTTGTCTCTCGCGGGTTCTCCTTCTTTGCGAGCTGGTACAGCGTTCATCGAAGAAAGAGCGTTTCCATAGTCAACGCGCGCCTTTCGCTCTCGCTGTCTCTCTCTCTCACAAGACAGCAGATGGAAGAGAGAGAGAGCTCGCGCGCCGAGGGCGAGCGCGAGCCTCCCGGCGGCGCGAGGTGGCTACATACATACTACTACTACTAAAGAGGAGGGAACGACTCACACCCTAAGGAGCTTCGCCCCTAATACATTTCAGTGCAGCTAGTGACCTCATCCGGTTTAAGCGGCACGCGGCGTAAGCCCGTGCGTTCTGTTTTAGATGCGAAGCAGCTTATGACGGAGTTCAATCCGGTGATGGTTGTGGTGATGTGCGGCGTGGCCACCCTTAATGCGCGTGCGCAAACCCTCTCCACTCCCCCTCTCCTCGCGACTATCTCCACACACCTCCTCTCCCCCTTTCCACACACCTCCTCTCCGAACGGCGCGCGTTGACTACGGAAACGCTCCTTCTTCGATAAGCGCTGTACCAGCTCGCAAGGTACGAGAACGCGCCCTCGCGCGCTAGAGACAACGCTGACGCAGGCAGCGTCTGCTAGCGAGTTTCTTGATTGAAAAAAGTCACAGTTTCGCCGCAAGGGCGAAGCGATGAATGCTATAGCAACAAACGGGACCGCAACGCGAGGAGCGTGGTGGCAGCTTGAAATTCCAGCGCGTCCCTCGAGCTCAAAGGAGGCCGTTCAATGAACAAACAGAAGATGAGCGTGAACTATCAAGTGAAGCACGCATAAAACGAACGCTCAGATATACACCGAAGAAGCGCGAATAAGCTGTCACAATGGATACTCTCAGTTTGAAGAGCGCTCCTGTTGCAAAGGCGGCCGTTGCGCTCCTCGCGCCATCTCGCTGGTAATGGAGAAACGCTTACAAGCGCCTGCCGTCTCTGAGTCCTGCCAGCGGTAAAGGGTGTGTATATAAGGCTCGCCGTTAGCTCCCTGAGGGGTCTGCTCTTTGTAGCGTAGTGGTTAGCGTCACGGGCCTCGGAGCGAGAGGTTCCTAGTTCGGTTCCGCGCTTCGGAAGCATTTATCTGAATTATTTTTCTTTCGGATTTATATATATATATATATATATATATATAGATATATATATACATACTTATACATACACGGTTCATGACGGCGGCGATGCGGACGGCAAAAACCAGCCGAGACTGTCCATATAATCGATATCGCAATAAAGTTTACCCCCTCTCCCGTCAAACCAGCGCCTCCTCTTGTCAAACCGATGCAAACCTGGTGTGCACCCCCCGTGATGCTTCGCATCGCCTCATGGTCCTCTTTAGCGGGAGAAGGGTTAATTTTTTTCTTTATGCTGGCGGACGCTCTACAGACCGTTCGACCCTCCTCCGGACGGTCCATTTAGATCGCTAAGCGTGCCCCCTATAGTCTGTGTGAATTGCGAATATAGTGCGTGCACATGCGCACTGCGGCACTCTTGAAAGCGGGCACCGAGCCGTTAGACGGTGCGTTTATGTACACTGCTACAGGCTCGCACGGTCTCCGAACTTACGATGGAAACTGTACATGCACGACATACTTCAAGACAGACAGGGGAACCGCAGAAAAAGTTAGGAAGTAAGAGCCGTCACGCAGGACAGAAGGCTATTAACACAGAACCGGCGCCATTTACGCACATTTTGTCAAAAATAAAACGATATTCACAGCCAAGAAGAAAAAAAGAAACAAAAACTGTACCAAGAAGGAGGCTTTCATTTCTACGCTGAGAAAACTTCGCACTCTTAAAGAAAAAGTAAAATAACGTCACTCGAACTAAAAACTGCACATATGAGCTTATAGACAACGGCTGGTGTGGCCTTGTTACAAGTGCGCACTTATCTTTTCATGACGCAAGGAATCGGAACAGATCATAAGGGATTCGTATTTTTTGAAGTAGCGTTTTCGTAGTAGTACGCTCAACGCCTACAGTATGCCAATGCACTGTCGCTCAGTTGACGGCAAAAAAAAAAAAATAGTTTGAGCACAGAAGCGTTAATGCGGAATACGCATTATAACTGCCTGCAACTATTATCTGTATTTGCGCTTTCCACGCACTGCTTTTGGAACTAACTACAGGGAGATATAAGTTTGGCAGGTATACAGGGCATTTTTTTAATATAAAATATTACGTATACGTACCTGTGTAGAGGAACGTGTTCGTATGGCCTCCAACTATGAGATCCAGCTCCGGACATTCCTGTGCGATGACTTGATCAACGTCAAAGCCAACGTGACTAACTAGAAAGAATATATTTATACCACTCTCGTTCTTTAGCCGTTCTATCTCTGCGTTGATGCTTTCCACTTCCGGAAGTATTTTCACGCCGCCTGAAAAAGAAAAGCGTGGTATTTTAGAAGTCCATAGGCGATGTATAAATGAAATAAGAAAATAGATGCACAGTGGTTGGTTTTGAAGGAGTGCTTATGTACTTTGTTGAGGAACTGCGCTTTTTGGATTATCGTGCGCCACATAACGAAGTTACGGATGCGAAAACGTCACCAAGTACTTGTAAATATATAACGTACATCGGAATGCGAAGAAGAGTCAAGATAAAGTGTGGACCTTGTTTGCATCAGATCTATGTTTCCTCAGTAACGATGAAGAGCCAATATGGTCAAACCGCTTCTCTACTGTCAATATATAGATTTAGCGGAAGGATGTACTACAGGGTGCTAGCTAGTAAAGCAGGAAAAATTTATAAGCATCATCTTTTCGAAGAAAACGGCAACAAAGAATTTTAAAGATCCCACGCATTGTGGGGATCGGTACCTTGCGAAGTATAGTAAACGATGAAATTGTTTGTGATTGACATGTAGGATTAAGGTCTTTGTGCTAATAGCATGAGTGGGTGTATGCTTAACATGGGCTAGCTAGGAACGTCGATAGCACCATGGCAACCGAACGTTGTTCATCATTGGCGCTCATGTCAATGCACATCGTATACTTGTCTTTTGTGGAGCTAAAATCCACGTAACGGTGCGCTGATGCGCTTATCATAAACGTCGTTTGTCCTATTCCTACGGCATCGAGCAAAGTTGGGCAAAGGCATGCCGAGTTATAGTAAAAGGTATGTATTGTTTGGTACATTGCAATGACACTGCGTAACACATGTCAGAAGCGCGATACAGGTTACACAAACAACATCATCACAACGGCCGGTGGGATAGGTATGCTTGCTGTAGCATATACCGTGAAGGAGGGGCCGTCGTAGCCTTGGTAACGTGCTTCCTTGGCACCTCGGCGACCCATTCGGTGCACCCGCCCCCCAACTCCCATACCCCTGCTGTTTGGTAGGTTGCGTGTTTGCCTGTGGCCTTATTATTGTGCTTATGTTGCGATCCCAAGCTACGACAACCGGTGTGACTTCCTTGTTTTTAAGTGTGTGCTAATATCTAATTTAGGTGTTCCTTGTTTGACCTAGGGTTTATAACATTCAAACACTGCAGCACATAAGCGCACACCGAAGGCTGAGCACTACGCATATGGTTCACGCACTACAGTACTATCGTTAATTGCGACGTACGTGATGAGCGTCTCATGTTAGTGGTGTAAAGATTAGTCGATCATGTTGGTCATGCATTTATACCTGACGACCTAACTATTTTGTGTGCGAGGTGAACAAGACAAGTAGAGCAACGAGACGTAGCCGGCTAAGTATACAAATAGATAGATAGATAGATAGATAGATAGATAGATAGATAGATAGATAGATAGATAGATAGATAGATAGATAGATAGATAGATAGATAGATAGATAGATAGATAGATAGATAGATACGGTCAAAGTTGCTTAAGTTGGCCTGAACTATGCTTCGCATTTAAAATTTTCAGTTGTGGCCGACATCAGAAAACGCGAAAACGTCCTAATCGATGATGATGTCCTGTGAATCCACCCTTTAGCGTAGGTGTACTCGGTCACCTCCCTTCCTTCACCATTTAGAAATGGAATACCTCTGCACTAGGCAAAATGCGATGATACGTTTGGTCGTTTTCGGTCATCACTTCAGCGGCTGAAAATGCAAGCTAGTTCGCTTTTTTAGATCTCTCACGACTGGTCTGCTCTTCACCTTCATGTTTTTCGCGTTGTTCTTTTCCGTTTGTGGCTGCAGTTCTGTGTACGCATTAACATGCCCAGCATACCGTTCTTGGAAATTCAACTTCGTGCGACCATTTTTAATTACTTTAGGTTACCGAAAATCTAACATGTGAGTTCCCAGGAAATTAAAAAAATTAATTTGGAGAAAACAGAAGCTGGTGGTAATTTCATCTCTCACCTGGTTTAGCAATAGTTATTGTCTCCGTAGTGACCACCCCCAGGACTGCTACTTTGGTCCCGGAAATATTGTAAACGATAGACTTCGGGAGTGTAATATTACTGTCCTTGAACAGGGGCTCGTTCGACGTATCCAAATTTGTTCCTAGCACGGTGACATTTGCCTCCACCATCTTTTCTAAGAAGGGCACCAGGCCCGGAGGTCCGTCGTCGAACTCGTGGTTTCCAAGGCACTGGAAAAGGCAAGGTATAATAAAGGGGAGTTAAACCTAAGTACACGGCTTTTCCTCCAAGAAGGCGTGCAAGAAGCAATGTTCAAGCAAGCAAGATTGGCTTTATTTCATTCAGATATCTTTCATGTGTTCGTCATACAACGGAATAAAAGTCCAACATAAGCGACGCATTCTCTATTGAGTGCGACTTTCGGAGTGCGTGAGTGCGAACACTGGGATATTGCAAATTGCTTTATGTAACCAAAGTGGCATCAGGAAGTGCTTCAGCAAAGCAGGATCTCCCGATATTATAGGAAAAGAAATACACACAAAGGCGCGGTTTTGTGTGGGCAGTCCTGCAATGTTACTCGTGCCTCGCGTTGATGCTCAGAATTTTCGATCATGACACAGCTAAAAGCTGCAACTAGCGGTTTATGCAGAGTGTACATAAGCTAGACTACTTGCTTCTGAACTTGCAACATCCAGAACAGCTGCGCTGAGTCTATTAATGTTTCGGTACTGCTTAATATTAGGGTAGCGTGGCATGACGAACCTTCTGCAGCGTGTGGAATGAGCTCGAACCAGATTGACTATCGAAGAGGACCAGCAGGCAAGACGAGGCGATGTAAAAACAAAAGATTAATACCTCGCTACGGTTCGGCGTGGCGGACAAAACAACAGTGAGGAAATCCTGCACATCCCATGCACTGCGGCCTATCTGAAGGATTTTGTGGGATCAGTGTCGTGCGAAGCAGTCAGCGATCAAATTGCCAACGACAAATTGTTTGTCATTCAACCAAGTCTTACGCGTACGATTAAGGTCTTTGAGCAAAGAGCATGAGTGGGAGGAGGAGGAGGAAGGGGAAAACAGAAAGGCAGGGAGGTTAACCAGAAGGGCGTCCGGTTGGCTACCCTACACTGGGGGAGTGGGAAGGGGGAATAGAAAGATGGGAGAGAGAGAAGGAAGGGGAATAATGAAAAAGACGTTGTCGGACAAGTCCAACTGTCAAAGGCGTTCACGCAAACCAGTCGTCTTGAGAAAGCGTTAAAGTGCTTTTAGTGCCTTGTGGGCCAACGAGCGATGAGGGCGGTGTTCGAGTAGCATCTGTAAGGACAGTGGCCGATCGTCAAGGTGGTGTAGCGTCTCAGCAAGGATTTTCCTTTCCTCGACGAATCGCGGACAGTGGCACAGCAGATGGTCCAGGGTTTCGTCGGTGTCGCACATTTCGCAGGTTGCACTGTCGATCGCTCCAATTAATGCGGAGTATGCCTTTGTGAAGGCAACTCCCAGCCAAAGTCGACAAAGAAGCGAGGCCTCATGTCGAGGAAGTCCTGATGGAGGGCGGAGATGCAGGGAAGGGTTTAGCTGGTACAGTCGCGTTCGTGTGATGTTTGGTGAGTTCCACTCAACCAGTGAGAGACGGCGTGCCAGGTGTCGAAGCTGCATTGCAGCATCTGTCCTTGAGAGTGGAATTGAAATAATGTTCGCCTCTTGATGTGAAGTGCGAGCTGCGCCATCTGCGGACTCGTTGCCGCTGATTCCGCAGTGACTGGGCACCCACTGAAAGTCAATCTCGTGGCCATTTTCTCGGAGGCGGTGGTGAAGCACGATTACATCGTACGCCAGCTGCTCGTGGCATCCGCGCCTAAGAGCTGACCGTATGCACTGCAACGCCGCCTTCGAGTCCGAAAACACAGCCCATTTCCTCGGCCTCTCAGTACGGATGAATTCTAGCGCACGACGTAGAGCCGTGAGTTCTGCCGCCGTGGACGTCGTGACATGAGACGTCTTTAGTCGAATCGTTATCCCCTGCGTTGGTACGGTCACCGCTCCGCCAGAACTGGACGACGTAGTCGATCCATCGGTGTATACGTGTACGTGGTTACCGTACCGTTCATACAACAGGTGTAAGCTGAGTTGCTTTAGCGCAGATAGTGGTAGATCTGTCTTCTTCTGTATCCCAGGAATTGTGAGGTGTACTTGTGGGAGACTCAAACACCACGGAGGGAGCACTCGCGTAGCCGCAGGCGTGTACCCTGGAGTAAACGCCGCACTGTGTGCATTGACATTAGCGCTGGATGAAGTGCGGGGCCTTGCAGCAACGAGGCTCGCCAGATGGTGTGAGGGAGTCCTAGCCACATGCCTGAGGTGAAGTCGCATGGTCTCAACGGCGATGTGCGTCGTGATAGAGTAATCTGGCGCTATGGCCATGGTTTCAGCCGTTGACGCGCTGCGTGGTAAGCCAAGGCATATCTTAAGAGCTTGTGCTTGAATGCTCTGTATCGTGCGCAGGTTAGTCTTGCAGGTGTTGGCGATAGCAGGTAGGCTGTACCGCAGGAATCCGACGAACAGCACTCTGTACAGCTGTAGCATAGCGTGTATGGACAGGCCCCAGTTTTTCCCTGCGAGGAATCTGAATAAGTGGCAGATAGCAGTCAGCCGTTTCTTCACGTAGTTCACGTGCGGAGTCCAAGACAGGTCTCTGTCAATTACCACTCCCAGGAACCTATGACTTCGGCAGTATGGTATTACTTGACCGTTAATGACGATGTTATATGCAAACATCGGTTTCCTGGTGAATGCCACCATTGCACACTTTTCGCATGAAATGTCTAGTCCTTGTTTCTGAAGGTAACGTGACGTCGTCGTGACTGCCTTCTGAAGCCGAGCACGAAGCTGAAGCCGTGTCACAGCGGACGTCCAAACGCAGATGTCATCGGCATAGATGGAAAGTCGTACGGTGCTGGGCAGATGATTTACTAATCCAATAAGGGCTAGGTTAAAAAGCGTTGGACTTAGCACTCCGCCTTGAGGGACTCCACGGCTAACGTGATAAAAGTCCAAGATAAGCGACGCATTCTCTATTGAGTGCAACTTTCGGAGTGCGTGAGTGCGAACACTGGGATATTGTCGGGCCGTTCACACAGAGAACGGCCCGACATCAAAGAGCATGAGTGGGTGTATGCTTAACGGCATGGGATAACAAGCAACGTCGAGACCACCATGGCGTATGAATGGTTGCTCATGGTACGACGTCACAGTGGCAGTCATGTCACTGCACAGCACAGGCGTTTCTTTTGCGGAGGTAAAGGCACCCTACGTTGCGGTGATGTTCCTATCACAAGCGTCGTTTGTTGAATTATTCACACGTGATCGTGCTATGTTGCACAAAAGCATGCCGAGTGATTGTAAGACATACGTGTTGTTACATTCGTCATAGGCAATTCCTTCGCTGGCTGCTTCGCATGATGCGGATTCACACAATGTGTGCGAGCTGCAGGGTTTTTTGTAAGGGATAAACGAACTGTTTTTTAAATTATTGTTCACCTTGAATTTTTCACGACATAGCGCAGAAGGAGCCAAAGTAGTCGCTCAAGCGCCTATGGTCAGTCGCGGAAACAATCACGCCATAGAATCTACGTAAAGTCTACGTAGTACAATAATCATAGACAATAATCGACAATAATCTATGTAAAGGCGAATGTCCGAGGAGACATTTTCTGGGAGCTGATTTAATAAATTAAAGATAATAATGGGCTTAAGACAGAGCCTTGCCGGACCCCTTAACGCACTTCTGTTGACGTTGAGGGACTGACGTCGACATATATCGAGCTATTGCAAAGGAAGCTACCAATCCAGTCTACCAAACGGAAATTTTTCAAAATGATGTGTAGTATATGCAGAAAGTGAGAATCTAGTGTCCCTTTGAAAGAGAGGATGTAGTTTCGCAGAAATCGAGAATGTAGTGTCGCTGTAATGAGAATGTAGTGTCGCGACGAATAACTTCGATTTGCTTGCCCTCGTTTTAATAATAAGCTTAAGCAATGCCATGAGCCAATTTGATTTGTTGCGTGACGGTGCTGAGACCACTTCTGAAGCTATGCTCTGCATTAATTAAACTAGAATTTGACTCAAGGAAATCCATTGCGTGTTTGTATGTGATGCGCTCTAACATTTTTCACGAATAGGCAGGTAAAGAAATCCATCAATAATTAGTCATGTCACACTTGCTGCCAGATTTATAAAAATGTAGTACTCTTGCAAGCTTCCAAGGTGTTGGCACGGTACTGATTCCTAATGATATCCTAATTATAGAACCAAGGTAACCAGAGAGCCATTGAGAGTAACGAAGTAAAAATTGTTCGTCACATCATCGGAACCACTTGATGTCTCGGTGTCTAGCTTTAACATGAAATTAGGTACACCGGTAACACTAAATGAGATGTTCGCAATAGTCTGAGGTACCATCAAAACCGGATATGCTTGGAAAAGAAATGAGTAAACAGAATAGAAATATTCGCTAGGAAGGAAGGAAAAAATAGAGAGGGAAAGGCAGGGAGGTTAACCAGTGTAGGACAACCGGTATGCTACCCTGCACGAGGGGAAGGGGACGGGGGAGATTGAAAGGTGAAAGTAAAGAG
Source organism: Hyalomma asiaticum (assembly GCA_013339685.2). NCBI lineage: Eukaryota > Metazoa > Arthropoda > Arachnida > Ixodida > Ixodidae > Hyalomma > Hyalomma asiaticum. Next base: position 29,371 of record JABSTT010002808.1, read on the forward strand.
GAAGAGAGAGAGAGGGTGCACATATAGCACATTGTCAGAGTCAGTGGCACCTGCATGGTACGTGACATCACACATCGCTGTTAAAGTCGTTTGTGCAAGTCCGTCGTCTTTAAAAAGTGCAGCAGCGCCTTTGTCACCTTCAGTTGCAATGTCTTGTGTGGCCGACACTGCAGAATGGCATCAACCGACATCCGTCGCAGGCCAAGGGGAGCAAGAGTGGACGCCAATGTTTGCCTCTGTGTGTCATAGCGAGGACAGTCGCATATGATGTGTTGAAGCGTCTCTTCACGTCGACAGGTGTCACAAAGAGGGCTGTCGGCCATTCCGATCATAAAAGAATAAGAGTTCGTAAAAGCCACTCTTAACCACAAACGATAAAGCAGGGTGGTCTCTGCTCGGCGGAGTTTTGGTGGCAATCGAAAATGTCGCAAAGACGGAAGGTGGTGTTGTCGACTGTTCTGAGTTGTTTGGCTGCTTGAGGCACTCCACACTGACAGCGTAATCTCCTGTGCAATCGCTTGAAGTTGCCTGGCAGCGTCGGACCTTGAGAGAGGTATGGGCTCAACTTTTGTGCCTTCAAGTGCGGACTTGGCGGCCTTGTCAGCATATTCATTTCCAATGACGCCGCAGTGACTGGGGAGCCACTGAAACGTCACGTGGTGTCCCTTCTCATGTGATGCATGGAGAAGAGATCTGATCTCCAACACCAGTTGCTCGTATGGTGCGCGCCGCAGGGCTGCCAGCAAGGACTGTAAGGCCGCCTTTGAGTCGCTAAAGATTGACCATTGTCGGGGTGGTTCCTCATTTACTACACAAAGGGCAGCACGCAGAGCAGCAAGTTCCGCAGCTGTCGATGTCGTCGGGTGGTCGGTCTTAAAACTGATGGTGGAAGCTTTCGCTGGTACAACCACCGCTCCGGACGAACACTGGAGCGCTAACTGCGCTCTTACACCAATAGACGTACGTTGGTCTTCATTCTTACTGGGAGCGACAACACGGAAGAAAGAGCGATAGACATAATCAGGCCCTGCAATAGGGCAAACTTCCTCTTCCTAAGTGTTGGTGGTAAGTTTACTAAAGGCATTTCATTTGCAATAATCATAATACGCGTGAGAAACAGCGTTCCGTGAAGCAAAAACAGAGAAGTACTTTAGTAAATTGTTGCGCACTGTTTTTAGTTGTGCTTTTTCCGATTTGGCATGTTCTGTGCGTTTCTTAACTCGCACGCTATGGCAAGATGCTAGCAAAGCAGAAACAACTAAGGTAACCTTCCTGCCTCTGCTTTGCCTATCTATTTTTGCGATTACATATCCTGCTGACCAAGTTACTATCGGTTAGAACAAGCTTGAAATAGGGCATCATTAAGACTCCTGATATAGGTTCGCATGACGGCGTAACCTTTCCTCATTAACTCTCCGTTCCATTTCATTATGCACTAAATGTCGTAAGTCGAATGGAGACCGGTCGAGGAGAAGACGCGTCGTAAGTTTGCCCGCCGTACGAGCGCCTTTGTCATGTCACCTCTGATTGCGAAAAAAATGTACCTGGATCGCTCTGTCAACAGAAACTGTATAAGAAGAAAGTGAAACGTGTCTTCGCAAAAGCAGTTAAATGTTTATGGTTACATCTAGCTTAACTTAGCTTCCCCATTGCTATTCTCGTGCATCACTATCTGACGTGGACGAACGCACGTTCAGGCTTCGCCTTCATAACTTCAAGGACCAACCCCTTGTGGTAACTGAAGTAGTTTACGTACTAACTGGACACATTCGATCGTAAATGCCACACGACAAAGGTATCGATTATACTTATTTGCGTCATATTGACCCCTCAACGTCGCTGCCGTGCTTGGGCGCCTAAAGCAGCAGTTTTCTTCTTGCCATGACGTTCGAAGAGTGGTCGGCGGGGAAACTCTACCTACGACAAAAGCTGACGGGTGCTCTACCACCGCGCTATTGGCACTCACGCTGGAAGCTGCCCCGCCACGGTGGTCTAGTGGCTATGGTACTGGGTTGCTGATCCGAGGGTCGCGGGATCGAATCCCGATCGCGGCAGCTGCATTTCGATGGAGGAGAAATGTTGAGGCCCGTGTGCTGTGCGATGTCAGTGCACGTTAAAGAACCCCAGGTGGTCAAAATTTCCGGAGCCCTCCGCTACGGTGTCTGTCATAATCAGAGCTGCTTTTGGGACGTTAAACCCCACAACATACGCTGGATGCTGTACGAACGTGGCTATGCTCTTTCTGATCGCGCTTCTTTTTGATGCCTGCGTGGCTCCGCATGCATGCGTCGAGGCGGACTTTGGAACTCGTCTGGAACGTTGCCGCCATCCTGGAGAGGCGAAGTACAGCTGCTGCGATTCACTTTGTCTCTCCTGGATCGCGGCACCGTTCCAGGCAGTGTGCTGGATGCCCGCGCGCTGAGCCGGACGAGAGCGTCGAAGAACAAATATAAGACCCGTTTGTACAGCTCCGAGCATGTTCGGCTCCGTGATAGAGCTCTGGCCACCTCTCGTCGTGGAGCGAGTAGCTGGGAGTTCGATTCCCAGAGCAAGACGACATGTTTTAGGGGCGAAGCTCCTTAGGGCGTGGGTCTGTCCTTCCTCCGATGTAGTATGTAGCCACCTGTAGTTTTATGAAGTGCTCACTAGATGGCGTGATGGCGCCGCAGTGCTCGCTTCATTCAGACGTATGGGAACGCGTAGTATGGGAGTCTGTCTGTCTGTCCGTCCGTCCGTCTGTCTGTCTGTCTGTCTGTCTGTCTGTCCGTCCGTCCGCCTGTCTGTCTGTCTGTCTGTCTATGCGTCTGTCTGTCTGTCTGTCTGTCTGTGTCTGTCTGTCTGTCCGTCCGTCCGTCCGTCCGTCCGAGTGCTGCGGTGCTGCTTAGCTAGTACGTGAATTGATCAATAGATGGCGCGGAGGCGCTCGCTGCGTGCTCTAGTGTGATAGGAGAGCGCTAGATGGCGACACACAGTGTTTGTCGCTGTGTGTCGCCAACGACTGTGTGTCGCCACTGTGTGTCGCCAACAACTACCGAAAAGGGAAAGACGACATCAAGAGAGAAAAATGTTACGATAATTCAAAGGGAAGCGCTTTACTGTTTGAGGCAAGGTCCGGTTGCCTGAGAACCCGAAGTTACAGAGCGAAATTCAATAAAGAAGGGGATACATGTACGTGCTGTGGAAAAGCTAGGGAAACGACAGACCATATTTTGATTGAATGTACAGATGTCCACCCAGGTGTAGCTGTGGACACTACCCTACAGGAGGCCATGGGTTTCAGGAGTAACAGGGGAAAGCTGAACATGCCGGCGATAGATATAAGTAAAAGGCGCTTAGAGCATTGGTGGCGCAAAAGTATGGAGCAAACAAAAGCGCAAGGTAGTTCGGGTAAGATTGTTACATCACAGCAGAACGATAATAGATAAAATAAATAGACGAGGAAAAAAATTAATTGTGAAAATATGTGTGATTCGGGAAAAGAAATGGTTGTAAACGAAAAAGAAATAAAGCTAGAACTTGGTGGCCCGGCCACCGCCCCTTTATATAAAGGGGACGCTCCTAATATTCATCCATCCATCCATCCATCCATCCACGTCTTTGATGATGTACTGGGCAAGATTCACGGAAGATTCACGGTTTTTACCGATGAACCTTCGGAGCTTCGCCCACTCATCATCATTCACTCCGTGGATATGCGTGGATTTTTTTCTGAGTGCTTTTCTTTCTTGTTCTTACATAGTTGCTTTATTGTATCATACCCGTTACAGTAGTGACGTATGGGGCCGTGGTGGACCCCGGCGTAAAACACTTTCGTCTTAAAAGAAGACTAAGACATTGCGCGTCGATTTCTTCGGCGCACAGCATCCCTCAAGGCTATGTGCTTGTGCATAGATTTCCACCACGAAAGCACACGCCCTCTCTTTCCGAAGCTATGCACACACGCATAGTGTAATATACCAAAGGAGCTGGGACGGCGTCAAGCCGAGGCCACGCGTGCCGCGTCTACCCCCCTCTGTTTTGTGACGCGAACGCCTTTACGCTGAGCTTGGTCAGAAATTTTGAGAACCTTTCCCTGGGTCTCGCAGTGCTTTCCGAGGACTTTCCCAAAGCGTCGGACCACGACGAAATGAGGGTGTGCCGGACACACACCCGGACCTGCCAAGTGACCATCAGCTTCGCTTCTTCGCTAGCCTTGAGCCACTAGTACTAGTGGAAGCTTCACTAATCTTTATGGCAAGAGACGTCTGCAGTGTGCTCTTACGTGAATGCCGACGTTATGTTAAACCATGGGCTACTATCAAGTATCCACGCTTCTGGTTAGCCCATGTTCAGCCTATCGCCAGTGGGCACTGATGCGCTTTGCACAAAGACATCGATTCTAGTTGTCACATTTCGCTGAATGTCGCACAATTCGCCGTACGCAATTTCGTCGCCGACTGCTTCGCATCACAGCGGTTCCCACAATACTGGGATATGCAGAACCTTTTCATCATTAAAGGCAAAAACAAGCACAAGGAAAGTATACAAGGGCAATATGTACAGCGTCTACAGAGTTCCTGGAAGCAGAAGGCCTACGCATTATTCCGGCGCGTCGAGGATGTCGAGGCTACGTTCCTCGGTGGCTCTTCAAAAATGAGAGGGATGTTCCGAGAGCTGGTGGACGTGGGATCGTGCAAGATTCCCGGACGTGCGCTGGGTGTCCGCAGCAGGAGACGTGCTGCCCTCGAGGTCTCTCGGGTGTTGGCGCTCGGCTGGATCCCTCCGAGAAGTGTAGACCCCCCGGATGTTAACGTCTGACCACGCCAATGCGTCTTCTCTTCTGCGGCGTCTTCATTGGCGTGTGTTACACTGCGTGTGCTTTCGCATTTCTTCCTCCGTTTCAGATGCTACGTTCCGGCACTTTAACAAAGCCGGTTTCACAGCGTTTACGCCGTCCTCGGCGGAAAGCTTGAAGGCTTGTTATTGAATATTGGAAAAGAAATGCACACCGGGGCGAAAGAAACTTCCATTTTTAGTAATACGTGTGGTATGTATTGTGCAACAGCCCATTCGGAGTTTGTGATGTGTGATGTGCGCGGTTTGAAAAGTGCGCGCGAAAAACAAACGTGAGTGACGCAAAGAAAAAGAAGACGAGAGAAGACGCTCGTGAACCAGATAAGAGCAGTGCATGGAAAACGACGGAAGACCTAGCTGACCGGATAAACAACCATGAATGAAGGACAACAAAGACGAAGAACAACGAAAGGCGGAGCGTTGCAAAATGAAACAGAATAAAATGAAGCAACTAATCAGCAACACCCACGACGTTGGCGTTCCCAACGGCCAATAGCTGGTGAACACGGGTATGCAGCGGTGGCCAATCAAAAGATAACAAATAAGCAAAGGCGAAAGAAAAGCGAGCGCTATCGGATTCTTTGGGGGGTTCCACGAAAGACAGTTCCAGGAAGGAGAGTTCGAGAAAGGCAGCGGGTCGTCCACCGGGCCGGGCGTTGAAGACGGCAGTTGGGTTGCGGACCCGAGCCACCAGGGCCTCACCCGACCGGGACCTCCTGCTGACCAGACCTCAGCCATCGGAACCCCAGCGGCTCGCAAGTTCCAGGCGAGGACTTGCTTAATCCTGTGCCCGTAGGCATAGCGGGAACCGTCCGACTACGGGTCCGAGTTCCACGCCGAGACGCCTGGCCGGGATGCTGCTACCACCTGAATGACCGCCTAGCTGCCCGCGTCCTCCGTCGCCACCAAACATCTGGCATGGTGATCTTCGCAAGCCTGCGGCGCTTCGATCACCTCATCTTCCCGAGCCGACTGCACTTCGCTCACTCGTTCTTCGTGAAGCTCATCGACGATTTGGTGAGCCGTCGACTTCGCCCGCGTCACCTTCGCGCATCACTATCGGACCCTTAGAATTTAAATAGCCAGGACTCGCGTAGGACTTATAGAGACTTATTAGAACTCCACTCAATTCTGTTATGCTTTTGTTTCTCTTTCGATTGCTTGTCGTTTAGTTTCTCTTTTGTTATTAGTTTACATTAAAGAGCTTGTGTGTGTGTGTGTGTCTTGTGTGAAGAACGGCTTTGTCCTCATTTAGACTCTCGGAGGCTTCGCCTGGGAGAGTCGTTCCGAAAAGAAATCTATAAAAGAACCTGCTTATAATATCATCACAAATTGGCGTCCGCTACGACAGGACAGGACAAAGCCGTTTCATTTCTTAAATACTGTAATCTGGAAATATGACGAGCACTTCGGAGTTAAGGGAAGTGTTAGAGAAGCTGGCAACTCGCATGGGCCTTGAGGGCGATGAGTTAAAGGCGTGGTGTGACGAACGCGAAGCAGCAGAACTAGAGGAGGAAAGAGTGCAGATGGAATTTGAAAGGGAAATGGAAAAGAAGGAAAGGGAACTTGAAGAATTGAAGTTAGGAACACTTCAGTTGCAGCTACAGCTGACAGAGCAGACGAGGCTCTTGGGAGAGAGGCGCGAATGGTCGTTAGGCGGGAGCTCCAGCGAGCCGGTGTTTGATGTGCTATCCAAGGGCGTTGCTCAGGAGAATATACCGTTATTGAGCGGTGATAGTGAAGATTTCCATAGCTCTTCGCGAGAGGTTAAGTTGATGGCACATATGGAGAAGCAAAGCAGCTTCGAGACTATGGAATGCGGAAATTCCGCACAGAATGAATTCTGTTGTAAAGCCTCTAGGAGGCCTAGCATGTTTGAGGAGGTAAGAGAACCTCCAAAGCATGACGGTCAGTGCCGTCCAGAAATCTCCGAATCGTTTGTCGCCACTTGTTCGGGTGAACCGCTGGCTGAGGTTACACTCGTCAACGGCGTGGTACAGGACCATTTGAGTGACCCCGTTGTAATTGGAGGAAGGTTGAGCTCTGAGGACAGCAAAGATGTGATCTGTTCGAGAACAGTCGGAGACGTTGAGCCAGGAGTATGCGATAGCGTAAACTGGCAAAATGATCCTGATGGACAGATCGACAAAGTGCAAGAGCGCATTACAAAATCTATTGAAACTGTACTAGAACTATGTAGCGTTCTAGGTGAAAAGCAAGAGGCGACTGTTGAAATGTTCGTTAGGGAGAGTCAACGTACAGAAGCAAAGAGGTCTCAGCTAGGTCCGGTGAATGAAAACCCCAACTGCGTCTCAATGTTTGTACAGGGCTTTATGGGCAACAAGAACGCTCATACACCTGTTGGGGCGTTCATGAATTCAGCAGCTCTTCCTGCTGAGGGTCCACGAGCGTACACAGCTGATCGACCTAGCCTTTGCGTTAGCATGGCAGGAGGGACCTTTCGAACGCGTCCGGCTCTGTGCGCGTGGAGAGAACGTACGCAGTTTTGTCGTCGCCGGGTTTTGTCTAACAGCTTGAGAAAGCGTTCGAGTTATTTTTAGGGGCGAAGCTCCTTAGGGTGTTGGTCGTTCCCTCCTCTGTAGTAGTAGTAGTAGTAGTAGTAGTATGTATGTAGCCACACGCGCCGCCGCGAGGCTCGCGTTCGCCCTCGGCGCGTGCCTCCCGGCGCGCGAGCTCTCTCACTCTTCTATCTGCTGTCTTGCGAGAGAGAGAGAGACAGAGAGAGAGAGCGAAAGGCGAGCGTTGACTATGGAAACGCTCTTCGATGAACGCTGTACCAGCTCGCAAAGAAGAACGCGCCCTCACCCGCGAGAGACAAGCTTGACGCAGGCAGCGTCTTCTAGCGAGTTTCTTGATTGAAAAATACATTATATATATATATATATATATATATATATATATATATATATATATATATATATATATATATATATATGCACTGGATCTCGACTTGCAATGAAGTGCCTGTGGGAGATTTCACTTGTGCGTAGTTGAACCATAAGGATTCGTAGCGTGCGCGTTAACTAAGTTAATCCGGAACTCGGCACGCTCTACGATGAACTTCCGGAGCTTCGCCCACACGTCATCATTCACTCAGTGTATATGCTGTGGATTTTTTCGCTTACAGCAGACGATATACTTCTCAGTGGAAGCACCTAACAGCCTATGTTATGCTTTTCCATATTCACGTGAAATGTAGCGCACGTCTTGTTTGGGACGCAATTACATAGGGGCACTCCGAAGACCGGAGGCTCCCATGGTTTGAGTGTTGGACTGTTCAAAGGACATTTTGTACATAAGCTGTGAATAGTTTTGTTGATTGCTGACATGTGTCAGTATGGCACATGTGTGCTTAGGCTGACCTTTAAGTGTGCCAGTTACGTCATAGTCTGAAGGTACACCAAGTGCGTTTATGTGAGCTATCGGTTGAATTCTGTGTGGACGTGTTGTGATTCACTTGACGCGCACATCTCTGCAGTTTTTTTTCCTTGTTAAAAAAAACTTATCCGAAAGGGGGCTTATTGTGATGTGTGATGTGCGCGGTTTGAAAAGTGCGCGTGAAAAACAAACATGAGTGACGCAAAGAAAAAGAAGACGAGAGAAGACGCTCGTGAACCAGATAAGAGCAGTGCATGGAAAACGACCGAAGACCTAGCTGACCGGATAAACAACCACGAATGAAGGACAACAAAGACGAAGAACAACGAAAGGCGGGGCGTTGCAAAATGAAACAGAATAAAATGAAGCAACCAATCAGCAACACCCACGACTTTGGCGTTCCCAACGGCCAATAGCTGGTGAACACGGGTATGCAGCGGTGGCCAATCAAAAGATAACAAATAAGCAAAGGCGAAAGAAAAGCGAGCGCTATCGGATTCTTTGGGGGGTTCCACGAAAGACAGTTCCAGGAAGGAGAGTTCGAGAAAGGCAGCGGGTCGTCCACCGGGCCGGGCGTTGAAGACGGCAGTCGGGTTCCGGACCCGAGCCACCAGGGCTTCACCCGACCGGGACCTCCTGCTGACCAGACCTCAGCCATCGGAACCCCAGCGGCTCGCAAGTTCCAGGCGAGGACTTGCTTAATCTTGTGCCCGTAGGCATAGCGGGAACCGTCGGACTACGGGTCCGAGTTCCACGCCGAGACGCCTGGCCGGGATGCTGCTACCACCTGAATGACCGCCTAGCTGCCCACGTCCTCCGTCGCCACCAAACATCTGGCATGATGATCTTCGCAAGCCTGCGGCGCTTCGATCACCTCATCTTCCCGAGCCGACTGCACTTCGCTCACTCGTTCTTCGTGAAGCTCATCGACGATTTGGTGAGCCGTCCACTTCGCCCGCGTCACCTTCGCGTATCACTATCGGACCCTTAGAATTTAAATAGCCAGGACTCGCGTAGGACTTATAGAGACTTATTAGAACTCCACTCAATTCTGTTATGCTTTTGTTTCTCTTTCGATTGCTTGTCGTTTAGTTTCTCTTTTGTTATTAGTTTACATTAAAGAGCTTGTGTGTGTGTGTGTGTCTTGTGTGAAGAACGGCTTTGTCCTCATTTAGACCCTCGGAGGCTTCGCCTGGGCGAGTCGTTCCGAAAAGAAATCTATAAAAGAACCTGCTTATAATATCATCACAGAGTTGTAGTGTGGGCAAGCACGAATTTCCGGTTTTGTCTGAAACATTCGTTAGAACATGTTCCCATTAGTTGGTACTCTGCCAACGCCAAAGTCAAGAATTTGTATAAGAGACCGAAGAGCTCATGCGCAACGAAATATGACTTCTTGGAGTCCCTAATGATTTCATTTGTTGTTGGGATTCCCGCGAAGTAGGCAACGAAGGCTTGCCAATCGACAAGCCTTCGTTGTAAATAAAGATGTTGGGGAAGAAGGGGAGTGGGGCCCCTAGTCAAGTGCTCCACTGGCCTAGAAGCCCGCCGTGCCTGGCGGAAAAGTGCCATTTGGGCCTCCTTTTTCTCGCTGGAAAGCCACGCCTTTCACTTATCCGCTTGAAATTTTCGCGCTGAAATGCGACCTGTATTAATTTCATTTTGTCTGAGCTCGAATTCCCCCGCATTGTAGGCGGGAGCTAGCTGACTTCCAGACCACGCGCAAATGGTGGCATATGTGGTTGGGTGAGTGACATCTTTTAAAGACATGTGCGTCCATTGATTTTGTGCATTTTTGCAGAAGGCGCCATTCGTACACTACCACTACACCTAGCCAATGGTGTGGCGGTGCATGGCGCCGTCGTTGTCGAAGCTGGTGCTCTATGATATTGCGGGAGTTTAGGCGGCTGGAGTTGCAGACGGGCGTCTCGACGAAGGTTAGTCGCTCGGTGGTAAGAGCTCGAGCTGGACTGTCCGTTCGATATTTCCCGTCGCTTCGATGTGCCACGGG